>JARGYV010114844.1:0-11529 GCA_029532675.1 Ornithodoros moubata | reverse complement strand
CATGTAGACACACCTTGTTTGGTGATGGGTTAATGCAGGTTGCCTTGTTGCTCATGTCACAGTAGACCTCGACTGCATCCTTAGGGTCACCTTCATTGGGATCAATCCAGTACATACCTGAAAGAAAAATACAAGTTTGCAATACACGAGGAAAAAAGCTTCTACTTGTTGTCTATCGACTTTGAAAACTCTCGAATGGTGCTGGAAGGTACAGCACTTGGAATGTGTCTCGTGCTATTCCTCCATTTCTACGGAAGCGCTTAGTGAAAGCTCACCGTCGATACCTACGTTTGGCTTCACAATAATGTTCCTCCTCGGGTTATACTCGCTGCAACTTGGCCCCAACACAAGCCGCTTCATAGACACTCGGCGAGAGGGCGTCTTACCAGTTAATTGGGAGTGTGGTGCTTCCCCTTTTCCCGTGCAGCCATTCCATCCAAGACAGACGTGATCAATTTTATTCACGTGCATACCTCATCACTGCGGGGTATGGAACAACGACGAGGTCGACAGAATTGCGGGTGAATCCCCCCGGGTGTTCCCCTGCAGTACGGGAGTGCCCATTCTCGATCACTTGCTGCTACGAACGCTTTGAGATTTCACTTGGACTGCTTTGCTGCCGCGTCCCTCGCCTCACCTCCTTCTCCCTACCGTGAGATTTGACCCTCGCGGCTCCCTTGAATCCGTGCAGCATTTCCTTTTGAACTGCGCTCTCTACAACTCTCAACGCGATTGTCATCTTGCTCAAGTTTGTCGGAACGCAGGATTCTTTTCATTTCGAGCTGCCACCTCCGGCTATTCACCATCTTATTACTGTTGCACCGCTATATTGTGTCTAACTGCCGACTCTGCTACTGATTGATACCTACTGACTGGACGCATTGACCTCCTGAGGAGCACCTAAAAGGAGCACCACCACCAAGAGAACTTCTCTTTTAAACACAGCCATGAACCTTACCTACCACGTGGAGCTGTTGATGCCCTTAGCGCTGCAAACCCTCCCCCGCGGCCCTGATAAGGCTATGTCCGTCGTTACGTCGTTAAGTCGGAGTCGTTACGTAACAACTAGGACTGTACAGCATTTGGCCCCCGAAGGAAAAATGAGAACATCAGCGCAAATCAGCACTGAAATTCGGTCGCGACTCATTTGCATAGCACACCGGAACTGTTCGTATCGGGAAGCACAGAAACATTTAGACATCGCTGACAGCTGGAACAGCTTTCGACAACGATGACCTTCAATTCTGCTCTCTTAGTTTTTGCTGAAACTCGTCAGCGAAAAAATTAATTATCGGCTTTTAGCTAATTCGTCATTGAATACTGATGCGAACGGTTAGGAAAGATGTCCGCCAGGCCAGTTATGCTTGACGTGCAAAAGGCATAACGTGGGCTCTCATAGATTTCGTTCAAGAATCTGTGGCGCCTAAAAAAGAACGCGCTCTACATATTCCACGCCAATCGGCTAAATTGTCATGGATTACTTCTCCGAGTTATTCGAGGTTTCGCACCATCGAACAATAGCAGCATGGGGCTTGATCGCGAGACTGCGACCAATGTTCGCTGTTAGGGTATCCCAGACGCTCCGATGATGAACCACATCATTTCAGTTCCTTCAATTTCTAGCCAAGTGTGACAGTTCGCAGATATCTAGCCCATGCACCCAAATCGATGACCAAGTAGAGCGTCTCATCACATGAAAAAGTCATCCGACCTACATGAAGCCCTGTTGGCTCATCGCAGGACGCCAGACACTTGCGGATATTTATCAGCACAGCTACTGGTGGGTCTGTTTGGCGTCCCCAAAGATTTTTGTCAGAAAAGTATAAGCACTCACCATGAGGAAGCTCTGGGTGTGCAATAGCCAGATCTCTGCAAGTCTTTGCAGGGGCATCCCGTTCCCCCGTAGGATTTCTCATCTTCTCATACTCTTGAACTAGCTTCTTGTAGTATGCAAAGACCATGCGCTTCTTCTCTTCCACAGACACATTACTATCAAATAGCCTGGAAGGCTCGTCCCCTATGAGGGGGTCTGGACCTTTTACTTGACCCTGACCCATAATGGCATGAAGTGCTGCCGCATCATAACCAAAAGGTTCACCCGGTGGGCCAGGAAGACCGGGGAGGCCGGGGTTACCGGGTGAACCGGGTTTCCCAGGCTCGCCCGGAGAACCTCGTTGGCCCGGGGGTCCCATTAACCCCTGGGGCCCTGGAGATCCATCACGTCCGCCGGGACCTTTAGGACCCGGTGCCCCCTGGAAGGAAAATATGTTTGCACACTGTGCTTCCTGAGTGCAAAAGAAAAAAACACTTACTGTGTTGCCCGGTGGCCCAGCATCACCAGGAGGTCCCCTGCTTCCTGGAGGACCCTGCAATTTCCCACTTGGTTCACAATCAAGTTATGCATACATGCCTTTTCAACAGAAGCAACACATTATTAATGCTCACCATAGGGCCTGGCAACCCCTGCAGCCCGACAAGGCCACGGTGCCCTTTGGATCCACGCTCCCCTTGTGTGCCCCTCTCGCCCTTTGTTCCTTGTGATCCTGGGGCTCCAGGTGGGCCCCTGAGCCCCTGAGGACCCTGGATTCCTCTCGGTCCCGTTTCACCTCTGTCGCCTCTTTCTCCTGTTGGACCTGCTGGTCCAGGCGATCCAGGTAAACCCTGCAACAATTTTCTGCAACATTTCTGACCCATTCCAAATTAACATCGAATATCAGACAAATCGTATTTTCGTAGTAGACATGACTGCTCTTTTTTTTCTTTCCCCAGAGCCCAACTGTGGGTGTACACAATGACACCAACTTTTATGTCCATAAACAAATGCAGAAAAAGGACGCTTCTGATTCAAGTGAACGTCGCCAAAGAAGACATCTGAAGACAAGCGGAATGGAACAGAGCTTCTGTTTTTTAGGAGTCACCAGTCGTTGCTCACGTTGACTAGGAGAGAGAGATTTCAATAAAATGAGCTCGTTTTATCAACATGAAAATCTGTAGCAGATGGCATCTTTGAACGCTAAGCAACGGCTGCGACTGTTGCAGGATGATGCTGNCAGCAAGTGCAAGAGAACTTGCACTTGAGGATTTCTTTCATGGGTGTCAACAAGGTGAATGAGCGTGCGTTTCTTTTCGACAGTAAACACCGAACCGTTTACGAGATTTCGCTCTTCGTGTCAAAATATATTTTCTTAATGGCTTGGATAACATAAACGTTGCCAGAAAAAATAACCACATCCCTCAAAGTTTGTTTAACAACTGCTTCCCAGAAATAGTCTTGACTCATCACATGGAGGAAACAAGATAACAGACATCTTCCCTCACCCTCTCGTTTAGCGTGTTACTCGTTTATTAGCAAGCTCATGCTTAATGAAGCAATTCTGTGCAAGTGTTTCTGAAAAGCTTAAGCACTCTTGTTGTCAAGCCTCATCTGAGCGCGGACCTAAGCAAATCAAGCCATTTACGACTTCTTGGGCAGCGCTGCAAGGAAGTGAGGAGAATGGTGGTCAGCTTGGTACACCACAGCAATATCATCGTCTTCTACGCTGGTCTTTATGCGAAGAAGAGACTCCAATGAAATACACGAGATGCATCGAGTGTTTTGCGTTTGGTGCGCAATCTCCGAGAGGGTGGGTCTCCTACGGGAGATATTCCCACGACAATGTGCGATATCCTTGTAAACACATTTCTAGAAGAAAGACTCAAGAGTGATAGATTCAGGAAGTGGCCACTCACTTGCAGGCCTTGTATTCCTGGTGGTCCCGGCTGCCCTGAAGCCCCAACAGGACCTTTGTCACCGGGTCGACCCATGAGCCCTTGAGGTCCCTGCTTGCCTGGGTGGCCCTGAGTTGGAGAGCTCACATGTAACCAGATGTATTAGTAAAAGACAACGTACCGGGGGCCCCTGGTCACCAGGAACACCGGGTGCGCCTGGCGCTCCTGAAGGGCCCTGGGGGCCAACGTGGCCGTCGTTTCCTCGTTTTCCTTCCTGCCCTTTCTCTCCCTGGAAATGAACACTTGGCTTTTGAACTTGGCTATGAACACTTGGCAGAGCTGCTTAAAAGGACGATCGCGTACCCAATGACATGTTTAAGACCTATGTCATTCGAATCCCCATTGTCGAAAATGGCACGTTGCGAATTTGTTTCGCCAGAAACGGAGCAGATATTAAGTTAAACCGGTACGTCCGCTACGTCAGCAGGTACAGGAGTCTGCTATTGGACGAAAAGCTCAGCGAATAGAGGAAATTAAAGCAGACGACGGCGCGCCGGATCTCGTTCAAATTTTGGTGTGTGTTCTCGGCCGCAAGAAAGGCGAGTGCTGTGATCGCGCGCGCAAGCCAATCACAAGGGCGGGAGGCTCCGCATTTCCCGCCACTTCCTGCTGACGTCGCCCCATGACGTTTTTTTATGTAAGAAGGAGGGAGACGATAAAAACACGTGATATCCGCCGTCTGCTTTCTCTACTATTTTGTTAAATTTCTCGAAAACAATTGCGCTCCTGCCGACGGGCTTTCGACGCGTTCTTCTATTAGTTCTAACGATTTCTGTTTCACTAAAGTTTCGAAACTGACCTTTCTATACGAGACTGTCCCTTTAAACCTTACGTGCGAACATGTCATAAAAAAATAACACTGGTCACTCCCAGTCAAAGCACTGAGCCAAGGCATAGAGGGTGCAATAAATGGATCTTTTTGTACCTGGGGTCCCCTCTGTCCAGCTGGTCCAGATGGGCCCTGAAGGCCAGGCAGCCCAGGAACACCTCGTTCTCCTGGAGGACCGGGAGGCCCCTGGGCTCCGGGGATTCCACTGGGACCTTCCGAACCGGACTCCCCTTTAGGACCGGGTAAGCCGGGAAGTCCAGAATTTCCGACCGGTCCAGGAGCTCCTACTTTACCCGTGTCCCCTGGGGAACCCTACAAAGATTCTTTTTCTATTGACACTGTATCCAAATCAACGACACTTGCTCAGTTATTGCACTAGCTGACACACATTTACCAACATGTGAGGAATACAGAAAAATAAATTTGGCATAGCCAACATTTTACCGCTGAATACCAAGTCTCCTTATGCAGCAGTGTTTGCTTCTGCACATGAGGAAGAGGGAACATTGTCAGGACAGGAATATATTGCATTGCATACTGCAGCAGGTGATGCTGAGAAGGAAACCTTGGTCCAGTGTTTTATGATGATCATCATGTGCACTGAATGCTTTAACTTCTGGGTGAGACATCGCTGAAAGTCTACCGTGTTTCCCCCGCGGTATTACCTTGATGCCCGCCGGTCCTGGTGGTCCTTGCTGGCCTGGATTTCCAGGCTCGCCCGGCCTGCCCGGCTCTCCCGGCCTTCCTGGGGCTCCAACAAAGCCAGTGTCTCCCTGCAAATAGACTTTTCTCAGCCGAAAATGGCACCTGTTCGAGATTCCAGAAAATATATCTTTTTAATGCGCAGTGCATCTGAGCATTTGTCTTTCGCACCACCTAATTTCACCTCTAGGGGACACATAATGCGACCAGCTCCAGCTCCATGAGGAGATGCCTCTTTATGAAGGAAAGCTACTTCTCTACTCTGGTGGCCTCCTCATCAACTGCGATATACCCTTTAATTGCATGGCCTCAGCACCTTCAACTAATCATGAAGGTGAGAATGAAGCAATGCTCGGCCCCTTCATAAAGCTATTGCTGATATTCTCAACGACTACTGCTGGGCGGTTCATTACTTGAACAGATAGCTGAATGCAAACATGCCCTGACCGTGCAACACCGAGAAAAGAAAGAAAAAAAAAACATAGCTAGAGAATGCTTATAAATAGAAGCCAATGCGTTTCCTTTGCTGCACTTTTTTCATTTGCTGTCCAGAGCCCCTCCTTGCGATCAGCACAAGTTTAAATCGGAAATTTTAGAAATAAATGGAAAATTGATCTATCGAACAAACGCAGGTTGCGCCTTTTCCCCACACGTTACAGGCGCATTGTGTCTTGGGCTTCCACTCCAGTACATGGATCACCGGTGAGCATTGCATGTCTAGATGATAAAAAGAGCTGGTACGAAAGCCGCAGCGAAAGATAAAAGAACAGAAAAGAGTGAAAATGTGCCGTATATGTGTCACGTTGCACATGCCGCAGCGCAGGACTGTGGATAGTTTCGACCACCGGAGGATCTCTCCACGTACGCCGCAAATCTGAGTGCTAATATGAGGCCCAGATGATAAGGATGTTATTCTTAAATAATGTGCGAGTGGATTCGGGTTCCAGACAGCGCTTGAGTGGCGAATAGAATAAATCGATTACGCGACAGGAATTCTTCTATCGCTGAAAGAATCACGTGCTCCTGGTATCCCTTGGCACGCTTAGCCATTTTTCACACTCACTTCAAATGAGGCCCACTCGGCTTTTGGGCTTCGTGTCAAGCTTCATCCAATTGTGTTCGGGCACTCATATTTGACTCTGAACCAAAGCGACTATGTGACCATTCAATTTGCTGCTTTGCACAGTGTTCCTAAAAGTGTACAGAATGGGCTCTATGCCTAGGTGATGGGTAGTTATGCTAATTTTTCAAGCCGTTCAAGTTGTGCTGACCTTGATTCCTGCTTCTCCACGGGGACCTTTTGGGCCTGGAAGACCTTGCACACCCTAGGAAAGAGAAAATGAACTCATCCTGTTCTTAACAGTGGGGGGTACGTACCTGGGGACCAGTTTCTCCTGGAGGACCCTGAGGCCCAACATTTCCCTGTTCCCCCTGTAGAAAAGTTGTTTGCAAATCACAAGTGCTTCATCGAACTCCAAGCAGGATTTATACCTTTGGTCCAGAAGCACCTTGAGATCCTTTTGGTCCAGCAGACCCTGGTGCTCCCTATGAAAGGAAAAGACAATCACAAAATACGCACCATGCTATGAACGTGCCAATACTGACCACAGGACCCGGAAAACCTGGGGGTCCTTGAGGGCCTGTGAGACCTCTGTCGCCTTGGGCACCAGGTGCTCCTGATGGTCCCACCGGTCCCGGAACGCCGGGTTCGCCCTGCAGTTGATAGATACAAGCTTTTGCATCCTACTTAAATGCACCCAGATTGCTGTCCGTTTTTCCAAGGTTCATTTACTACTCGAGCTATTCTACCCTACCTTTTCCTGATGGCATGATACGCTCTAAAAATCTAATTTCCGGCCTGCTTTACGACAACTCAGCGACACTTCCAGTTTCTGCACTCCCAACCATTGATCACCATGCTTGCTCGTTCAATTAGGATGCGTAGCTGGCTGTGCTGAAAATAGGGAGAAGCCGACCAAGCAAACTTGTGTTCCTTTATATACACTACAAAAACACTGGCATGTTTACTTGACAAACAACAGACTGCAAACATTACAGGAGCTTTCAGCAGTGCTTCCGGACAAACGAAATTGCCGATGAAATACATAACTCAACCTTTCCAAAGCAAAATTTCTACCAATCAGCGGTTTGTGAAGTGACCCTCGAAAATATAATGTTGTTTTGCTGATGAGCAGCCCACAGTAAAAATAATAAAGCGCTCACCTTCTCACCGTGTTCACCAGCGGGACCCTGAGGTCCCACATTTCCCTGGGGTCCCTGCTCACCTGGACGACCTGCGGGACCCTCGGGCCCCGAAGGTCCATGATCGCCTCGGCTACCCTTGGGACCTGGTGTCCCGGCATCTCCTCTCCGGCCTGGGAGGCCCTAAATCAAAATCAACACCATTCGTGCTAAAAGTTTATTTTCCTCCCAAGAGCAGTTGTCACCTAGCACAAGGTTAATATTCTGACCCGAATAGTTCATTTAGTCCTGTCGTTTTGTGCAGAGCAGCAGCAACGTGCAAGTCATCATCACGTTCTCAGCACGAGCCTGGTGTACCACTTTGGTGAACTTACTCGCGTATTATGTACTTGTTTCTCTACACCACACAGGTAACGATGGCCTGAACAGGAGCCTCTCGGCCTTATGTCGGCACAGTTCTTATGAGAACTCGGCCCAGGACGCACATATTCCCCTGCCATCTATTCATCCTCATCAGGGATACCAAGCTAACCACGGTCTGACTAACTTTTCCGTCATCAATAGAGACATATCCTCCCCCTCTTTACACAATCACAGCATGTAGTGGGTAGGCTCATAGAAGCATGTGATGAATGAACGATTGCTTGTCCTAAGTCCAAATTATTAATATGATATTTTACAAATGAGATCAGACCTGGAAGAGAAGAGAAGTATCTGTCTCCAGTTCAGACTTGGTAACTGAGTAAAAAGAGGCACTGCGAAAGCAGCAAAATGTATAACGATCACTTATAAATGATTAGTGTTTATAAACATAACCGCAACGCCAATAAAAGGTGCAGGTAGAGGAACTGAAAAGGGCGGCGCAAATTTTTGTCTCCGTTGGATGCGGCCTGGCGTGACCTGGGGCGAACGCAAAGAGGCGAGAAAGTCTAACAGCTGTCCAATTCACTGTAGCTTCTGGGACTGGTAACGCTTATGTTGAAACCCAAGGAGGACTAACACAATAGTATAAGATGCACACAAAGCACCACATATGAGGAAATAATGTTTGTCCAAACAATAAGACCATAGTCAGTGTGTTTGCACAGAAAAGAAAGATAAGCCCCAATGTGAAACATAGAGGTAGAGCTGGAAGCGAAGCTCTGATGTGCTGTTTCTTTGTTTCCTGCCCAAGCTCAGGCTCCTTTGGCGATTGAATTCTTTCATCAGCTCACCTGCATCTATGCTATTTTATAGGAGAATATTGCTATTCTCTTAGTAACTACTTCAAAGTACGAATTCCTTGAAAATTCGGATGTACACTACCAGCTGTATATGAAAAATAACGCAGGCAACAACTGCTACTTAACATGATAGCAAAATTGACAAAGATTAAGCATTTGTTAACTGGTGTGAAAATGGCTGAGTGAAAAGGTGTACGCACGCGCCTCAGAATATTAAACAAAGGCTCACTTTTAAGGCAGTATGAAGAACGGAGATACAGAAATATGTTACGGTGCTAGTTGGAGTAGACGCTGCACCTCTTGTGCCCGTCATAATGGAAGAACTCTACGTGGACTACAAATGATAGCGAACTAAGTTCTTCAAGTATACAAAAAACAAAAAAACAAAAGTGGATATTTTCTCGACATTTCGCTGACCTAAGCCATGAAACTCTGAGGAGGCCTGTTCCGCTGTGGAAAACATGTAAGCACTTACAATCAACCCGGGAGGCCCTGCATGACCCTTTGCTCCCTTCTCTCCTGGAATGCCCTGCAAGAACCCAATAGTGTATAGTAATAAATGGTAGCATGTGCAAATTGTTTCCTCCTACCCTGGCTCCATCAGAGCCTGGAGGTCCAGACTCTCCCCTGAGCCCAACAGGCCCTGGCAGGCCAATTGGGCCCCTTTCACCCGGGTAGCCTCTCTCTCCCCTTTCACCTGCAGGTCCCAATGAACCGACAGGCCCAGGAGGACCCGGTTGACCGTCTTTGCCCGGAGGACCTGGGTTGCCCGGAATGCCAGGAAGGCCCTACGAGATATAGTGTCAATCTTGGGGTTTGTGACTAAAAGGAAAGCAGACCTGGAAGCCTCGCGATCCGGCAGGTCCCGGAGGTCCTCTCTCGCCGTGGTCCCCTGGCGGTCCAGGGGGACCCAGGGCTCCCGGAGCTCCTTCTTTTCCTGTATCACCCCTTGGACCAGGAGGACCAGAAGGGCCCTGTCGACCGTCCAGTCCGGCTTCTCCCTGTCATTTTGAGAGAGATTATTCAAAGCGGAACATGATAACCTGTCATTGTACGAGTAAAATTTAAAACTATTACTTGGTCTCCCTTGAGCCCTGGCAGTCCAGCTAAACCTGGCAGTCCTTGAATGCCCTGAGGGCCCTGCTCACCAGGCTTACCATCAGCTCCAGGTAAACCCTAGAAGGAAGATTGCATATATCGCACCTGCGCTCGGAGACAAGAGACGCTTACCCGTTCCCCAGGAAGCCCATCTTTTCCGGGAATACCAGGAAGGCCAGGAATGCCCTACGCATAACTCAGTCACCCACAAAAGTCCAGAGTAAGCAGGAATAACTCAGCAGAAGGTACTTACCCTGATGCCTTGCAGACCTTGTAGACCTGGTTTTCCTGCTTCACCCTAAACACAAATAATGAAAAACAATGTATCTCCTCAAAAATTGCCATGCAGGGTTTCACTTGCTGCCATTTCAGATTTTGATGAACAAGGCTTTGAGACCACAATCTCAAAATGCTCATCTCTGGACCAAGATGTTTGAGGTTAAGATACTGTCTGAATGCGAGTGTGTCAGATTTTAATCGTAATTTTTTTTTTTTTCAGAACATTTCTTGTCATTCCATCAAGCGGAAAAACTTGTCTCTGTCGTTCTGTGCAAGATTAGGAACAGACAAGGCTTATCTTTATTGTAGTTTGTTCTACCCCCAAGCAGCGCAATGTACTGAAACTCGGGTGCAGTAAGGGTGGCCGGATGGATCAAGGTTGCTTTTGCAGTTCGCGGCACGTCAGAGGGATAGCGACAAACAGACGAGGCACCTGACGGCCACCCCTAATGCACCCGACTTTGAGTACATTGTGCTGATAGGGCCAGAATGTAGCAAAGGTGCTACGGTCTAAATTGGTAGCACACATCGATAATTTGCAACATTGGTTGGTTAAACCAATTGCGAATAATATTTCATCCATCCACTGGCAGTTTCCGCCTGTATCAAGATGGACAAGAAGTCCAGCAGTCAAAACGAAATGCTCGAGACAGTTCTGGGTCACTAGAGGACGAAACTGTAAAGGAAGGACCTTCAGCATTGATGCTTACTCGAGCAGCACAATGTACTGAAAGTCAAGAGCAGTAGGGGTGCTCGTCAGGTGTCCTCATGGAAGAAAAAAGATGCGAAGGAATAAATAAATAAGTAATGAATTGTTTTCTTCCGAATGTTTTCTTGAGCGCGTATTATGCCACATTCATCCGAAATACATATCACAGGGTGATTGATACAGATTCTTTTCAATATGTTCCGATAGTGCTAGCGCGCGTAGTCTGCGTAGGAGAAATATACGGCCTGGCGGACACTATTTTGAGAGCCCAATGTAGCTAATTACCATCTAATTCGTTAAAAATCACATTACCCTTTTAATTAGAGGACCTAAGGCACATATTGAATAGCTGGACTTGTTGGATGATGCTAGCCAGGTTTCAGAAATTGGGTAGTGTGCTTCCGGATATCGATCGCGTTTTAATACCAATTGCGATTAATTGCTGTCGGTGGTGAAACTAGGAGTGCCGACACCCAAGCACGACGCACAAAGCTTTCCGGAAGACCAACCCTACGTCTGGGGGCCAACTGGTTCTGACGTATACTCGTGTTCAAATCGCGCGTGGGCCAAAGCTCCTGCCCTCAGCCGCGATAAGTTATCGCTTCAGTTGCCAGCAGATAACTTAACCAACAAATAAAACAAGGACCGGAAAGTACAACGGGTGCTCGTATAGGTTTCCTATTTCTGGCTGCTCCTCTGATGTGCTGTCAACTACAAAA
>JARGYV010114838.1:0-11465 GCA_029532675.1 Ornithodoros moubata | reverse complement strand
AGACTAGAAAAAATTCTCTCTGCTTCCGGATTTTAAAGAAAAGTAATTTCATGGTGTCAAATTGTCAGGAGTCTCCTTGTTTATTACTACTACTTGTCAGCACCCATATTTTTAAATGTAATGATGAATCATGCGGTTCACGTCACGGCATGCTACGGAGCAATGAATACCATGAAATTCTTTGCATTTGGTAGTAGTGGTGCCAAGTAGTGAACAATGGTGATGCCTGGGGTAGATGGCACTTAGTCAAAGAGGCGGTCAGGTCTCTTGCAGGGTGAGGATGACAGGAGATAGTGACGCTGTGTTTAGGGAACAACGAATACTGCAGGGATAGTCCGTTGTACAAGTTGTTGCCATCCACATAGCCTGAAATAAATGCGCCAATTCTTATTTCTTTCCTCACATGTTTTTCATCACACCGAGCAGCATATTGAGACCACCAGCAAAAACATGGAACAGTGACGACGAAGTGAGGTGTGTCTTTACTATCGATACGCGTAAATAGCCTATAGGCTACTACACGCATTGCATATACGCATTTGGGAATTAGGTATACCTCATTCCGCAATGTTACGGGATGAGAGGGATGAGCTGTGATAAATGACACGCACGCAGACACTGATAGCAGGAAATTATGAAAAATGGTTCGCTTGTCACAGTCGCAGGACTTCGAGAGGCCAAGTCCCACTGACTCCAGCACACATACTAGTATAGACGACACAACGCGATGTCCCTGAAGCGCTCAGCGATCTTCCCCGTGATAAAGTTGCAAACAAACGCACGACAATTAAGGCATCATTATGGGCCATCATTAGAGCAATGGATTTTTCTCCGAATAACGAACACAGAAGATCTTCATTAATCTTCCGTTGAAGGTTGTCAAACGACAGTCACTTTTGTGCACGTCACTCTGCGTGACCATTCGACTGCGTCAGAGCCACTGTTGTAGAGTCCGTTAATCCAACGACCCTGTTCGACATTTGCGTCATTTCGTTGCCAGTGGCTCTCCTAGCGTAAAAAAGCATCATGTCAGCTGTCATCGAAGACAGAGTGGTAAAGTCAACGATACGCAACGTTAAAATTCCTGACACTGACGCAGCGGAGTACATCCACCAGTGCTGCCAGAAGTACAAAGATCGCACGGCTGTGGTAAGTCGTGATGCTGCTTGACCCAATGGTTTTTGCAATTCCACAACATCTTTCCCGAGGAATTTGCTGGCTTCCGTCGAGCTAGGTGTTCAATGGATTGTGTTATGGATTTTGTTTCCTCCGCTGAAACCAGTAAGGCACTCGGCCAAGTCACGGTAGCAACTTTCTTCGATATTAAGCGCACCTTTGTCACGGCATCTCATGCTCATATCCTGAATGCCCTCCTGTCTATCGGTATTCTGGGCAGGATGTTTTATTGGATAAGGGATTATCTTTCCAACCGTAGCATTTTTATGATGACTGGAGATGGTGTATCCTCGCACCACTTTGTTTTGCAAGGGGTTCCATATGGCGGTGTTTTAAGCCCCACTTTGTTTCGCATTCTGCTTGCGTCCATCGTCAGGTCTCTTCCACCCACCGTACATCTCACAGCATATGCTGACGACTTCTGTCTCTGGTCCAGCGGTAGTTGAATTCCTTCGCTTAGGAATCGTCTCTAACAATCCATTGATCTTATCGCCTGTTATTACCAAGAGAGGGGCATGGATGTTTCCTTTGAAAAAGTGGTCTATCTCTCCTTTTCCTTAAATCGACTTAAAGAGCTTAAGTCCACAACGACCTGGCGGATGTACAGCAACTTCTCCATAAGAACCTCAAACGACCATTCGTGAAACAAAACCCCCCATGACTTGTTCCAAGCATGGCTATCGTCTGCGACGTCCCAGGCATCAACAAGAAATTGGACCTGGCTGCTCATGTCTTACAACAACTTTCAAGCTCCTGCCTGGCCGACAGCTACCCGACTACAGTAAAGATTTACACAGATGGTTCCTGCACGCCTCAGGCATCAGCCAGCGCAGTGTACGGTGACAACATCTCCCTCGCTTTCCGGCTATCACACCCATCATCATCAACCACCGCAAAACTTCACGCCATCATGAAAGACCTTCTCCACGTGAGGACCTGCAGTGTAGGTAGATGGACCATATGTTCCGACTCCAAGCCTGCCTTCCAGGTCTCTCATCACCAGACACGGACAACTGCCTACATTACAGAATTTACAACCTGCATGCAGAAGTTACAGGTCAAGGTCAACAAATCACGCTACATTTGGTTCCCTCTCACTGTGGCATTCCAGGCAACGAGAAAGCCGATGCGCTAGCAAAGGCAGTCCTTTCCAACCACATGCTAGTCCCCATCCCGTTCACCAAGGCTGATGCTTCGAGGCTGCTGAACAAGAAAACACAAGTTATTGCAAGGGAAACCTGGAAAACTAGTCTGCGCCCTGAAGATTACCTAATCAATAATAGATCTGGACCTCAACTATTCAGCCCCAGACACATTCCGAAGAAAGTTCTTCACTATCATCCGCAGGATCCGCTTGAGAGCGTTGCCAACCTAGTCCTTCCTCTACAAGATTGGCAAACTGGATTCCCCAGACTGCCCCACCTGCTGACTACCAGATACAACTCACCATGACATCGTCTAATGCGAAGCCTTCCATCTACAGCGAGAAGTGCTAAAACGCAAGTTAAATAGAATTCCTGAAGTACCGCTGTCCTTCACCAAAATCATCGGACCCTGGCCACCTTCCTCATCCTCAAATGAAGCCCTCCGTGCCCTGTGCAACTTTCTCAGGGACATAGGAACAGTCGAGATGTCTCAAAACAAATCATGACCCCCTGACTCTCCCAATTTTGACACCAGAGGCTGTGACGTTGACTATGACTCTCTCGTGACATTGACTCTCCCTGTGTAAGGCCTGCTGTGCGTGAAGTGCTGCGCTCCGGAATTGTGCTGAGCGTGCACTACTGTGCAGTATGTTTCAAACACTACTGACTTTCCGGCACTCTGACTTATTGGAGTGACTGCCTCCCGAACCCTCTCAACTTAAACCGCTAGCCTTCTCTCTGCGCTCTTCTACTTAACCCAAGAAAGAAGGCTACAGGCATACTCCAGAGCCATGGAGCAGCAAATCCCCTACTGGGGATCACCCCCTCCATTTTAAGCCAGTTATGGAAGAAGAAGAAAGATGTCACGCAGCATGTCTAGGCGAGCTACTCGCAACTGCCATGTTAACTGAGTGACATATCGACGATAGCTAGGAACTGCAATTACCTGCCATTTATTATTATTATTATTAGAAACTGCAAAAAAAGACAAAAAAAAAACGCGCGGTCTGGTAGCATAAACCCCTAGCAGGGGACTAAAGTGAGTTTTTGATCCTCTTTCCGAGTTGGGGGGAAAGAGCGACTGAATGTTTGCAGATGTTTGCAACACTGTTCACAGCGCGCGCTTCCGAACGCTGTTCGGAACTTTCGGCTTCATAAATTTCAAGAGTACTAGAAGTTCCTCAAGCTTTTAATTCTGCGTATGAGGCGATACCCGCGTGCCGGTTAATGAAAGTTAAATGGAGGAGGCGAAAAAAATATCCAAGTCTGTAAGTACAGCCGTGAAATCGTGTTTACGGATGCTGACAGTACTGACACGATCGTCTCTGTTAGGAGGTGAAGAGATTTCTTTTCGACACGCTTGGAGAAGGTACATCAGCACATGAGGAGGACGATAAAACGTTCCATGTGCTTTGCCAGTTGATGGAAGCAAACCAAAGTGCAGACCATGCTGCTGGGCAGGAAATCTTACGTTACAAAGAAATGACGAGAGAACTGAGGCAACAAGGTACCGTCACAGATGGAATATGACTTGCGCACTTTTTAATGCCGTTTATTTAGTGGAAACGAAGTCATAAGAGAGAACAGGCTTGGAGCTCAGGTGGTCAAAGTATCACATAACGCACATCAAATAGGCAATTACCTATTAGATGACACGGACACTGTAGAAGATGAGCATCTTTGCAACCGCCCAACCGATGCTTTAGTTATACTAATCGTTGCTGTACTATGGTATAAGCAAAAAAAAAAAAAACTATTTTGGTGTCATCTAAACCATTACTTGCTTCTCGAATACAGTCTATTGTGGTTCGAGGGGCAACGGGTGAACAAAAAAGGACACTTCAACTGAACCTGAATTGAGTGCGCACCTGCATCGTGCAAAAGAATAAAGTGTTTTTTCTTGTGTCAAGCGAAAGATTTGTTTATTCTGTGATTGTATTGCCATGTCTTCGCATCATGGTGTATGTCTTGTTTGTGAATCAGCATGTTTTGTCGTGGTGCTAACCAACACTTCTACTGAATGATCACCTCTGACCACATGCAGCATGTCAACTGTCTGACGTTGTGTGTGCTGGAGCTGGAAAGCGTCAAAATTTGCCATACACTTTGCGTCGTCATCTCCATGCTCTGGCGAGCATTATTGATCCTCAAAGCCCTTCTGACGTGTCGCCTGAAAGGTACATTTTGAACTCATTGAAGCTATTCACAACCAGAGGGTTGTGCAGAAGACAATTTCTGTTCCTGCTCAGCTCTACTTCAGCCGGGTCAAAACCAATTAATCATGTGCAAACTAGTTTGATGTAATGAGTGCACCTTGATATAGAACTGTCTTTCTTTAGCTTTGTTTTTCGTAAATTGAAAGTTGCATTGTGTCTTCATTCCTAAGCATTTTTTACTTGTACACATACACAACGAGCTAGATAAAAGATGTAAATTGGAAGGATTCGTAGAGTATTTTCAAAATAGAGCTGAAGAAAAGAAAAGCAGCATAAGTTCACCTGACTGTCATGTCGCTGAGTGTGTCAGAGCTATTTGACTGATGACCACTTCTTGTAATTGATGAAACAACAAAAAGGCATTGCGGTAGTGCTGAACACAGTAGCCACCTCCGTTACAGCTACTGGTGAAGTTTTAATCTAGTCAACANNNNCTGAGCTTTAGGAGTTTCGTGAAGAAGTTGTAATAAAAAACTGAACCCTTGCTCACGCGTGTGCTGGTAGAACCATTGTCCTCTTTCTTTCCTCTCGGTCGAGGACAGTAGTAACGTGGGGGAGGTTACTGGCACCGTGTATCGGAGATTTCTGGCGCACGTCAAAAGATCCCCAGGGGGTCTAAATTATCCACAGTCCTACCCTGTGGCGTTGCTCATGATCTTAGTTGTCTTGCGACGTAAACTCACTAGTTATTATTATTATTACTTTCTTTCCTCTATCCAGCACAAACTGCATCAAATGAAGTCATAACATAGGGGCACAAACAGGCCTTAAATTATCTTAGATCGTTGAATGAACAAAATCATCCAAAAAGCTAGCCAGTTGTGCAGTCGAAAGTAACATTTTCTGGATCGCTGGTGCAGGGTTCTGCCAGTTTGCGTAATAACTTTGGAAAGGCATAACCTAGAGGTGACACCTACTCCACTTATTCCACTTTCATCCTTCTCTATTCTGTCGCACATCTGTATGGCAAGGCATCTTGGGTGGCCCCTGGTGGATGCGGTAGAACTTGATGTTTCGGAACCGAACACACAAATAGGGTTGGGATAGACAGACTGCTTTCGTGCAATGATAGAAGGAAATAAACTGATTTTAATCTACCGGCCTCCCAGAGAATAAAGGATTCAAGTCCAGTTAGGTTTTTTGGAGACTTTCTTCTTTCACGATTCTTGATCCAGTTGAGTCCGCAGAACTGTGGGTCCTCTGGAAGTAACAGTTCAGGGTAAAGCATCAACCCCTGGTTCTGACACACTGTTTAGAACCCTTCTAATTTGACTGTGGTGTAGTGAAGTGTA
Organism: Ornithodoros moubata; assembly: GCA_029532675.1. Taxonomy (NCBI): domain Eukaryota; kingdom Metazoa; phylum Arthropoda; class Arachnida; order Ixodida; family Argasidae; genus Ornithodoros; species Ornithodoros moubata. The sequence goes on along the minus strand of JARGYV010114838.1, from coordinate 5,636 downwards.
CAGCTAACAGTAGCTGCTGAGTGAAACTGAAAGCTGTTCTGCTGAGGTCATCTCTTTTACGCTTCAAACAAACGCTGCAGTGTCTAATTTGTCATGAGGTACGAGACTTCCTTGGTTGTGACTTTCAGTCGGCTCTCGATTGTGACCAAGCTGCGACAGGAAGTATCTGAGCTACGCAATCTTGCAGACAGAAAGAGGCAAGAAGCGAGTGACCTACGGAAAGTTCTAGCTGAAAATGAAAAGAAGTTAGTGGCTGCAGCAGAGTAAGTTGGTCTCTGGATTGCTATGAATGGTCGTGCTTTCTGTGTGATTGTAAATCCCGTTTAAACAATATTCGGAAAATTAAGTAAGTGAGAAGTGCATCACATGGGTGTATGTATGTGTAGCTGTAGATAAAATATGTGCTTACAAAGATGGTTTCAGCACATACAGAAAACTGATATGGCTCTTCCTATATGTTGAACTCTATTGACTTGTATTGGAAACTGTATGTGAAGAAAGCTGAAAGATGTCATATTTTCAACTGGATGCTAGTTGTATTACATATGAACGCCTTTGCAACTTTTTTTTTCTTTTTCGGGGGATTGGGTGCAGATTGAATGGAAGCTGAGACATGACAAAAAACAATTAACGGTTAATGTTGAAAATTCTGTAAATCCATGCAAGTTTGTGCGGAAGACCCATAATGAAAACTGTCTGAGGTTGGGCAAAGGAAAAGCCTCTTACCACCAAGGAGAATATGTCAAAAATAGTGTTTAGAAATTTACCGTTGTAAAGGAGGTTAGGAGCGCTACGGGGCCCACAGTTTGCCACTACTGAACCAAGATGTGTTTTTGTTGACTTCACCCAAAGAAAATAATAAGATGAGGTGTACTTAACGGGAAGTGACCTGTTTGCACCTCATAAACATGGCCTTAGAAAATTCCAGCTACAGGATGGGTGCTGGGCTACATAAATAGAAAAAATGACAAACCTTTTTGCATCTGTGTCTGGTACTGGCTATGGTTTGTGCACCAGAAACTGCTGACTGTAAGCAGTGGAGAATTTTTCGTGAGTGTGACCTTGCCAGTGTTTCACACATTGCTTGCCCACTACCAACACTGCTACACTGCTGATGCACGATTTGCAGGTCTGCACCTGCAGAGTATAAGTCACTAAACAGCAAGGAGCATCAGCTCAAGAAGGAGGTGGCTTATCTTGGAGCCAAACAACAGGAATACAAGAAGAAAATATGCCAAGTACCAGTATGTGAGGAAGCTATCATTGCAGCGCATAGTGAAAAATGCATCTTATTTTCAGACAACAGAGGTTGATCCAGTATATACTCATGAAGAAATAGTCGCATATCATCGTGTGAGTTAAGTATACAGTGTCTGAGTGGCTCGAAACACTAAATGAGGAAATAACAAAGCTACCAAAGTCAGAAGGGAAAGCCTGGTAGTAAATGCAGTATGAGGCTATGCTGAAAATGAGTTCCCTGTATTGATGTACGATTTTTCACTTTTCTGCTGCTTCGGGGTGTGTACCATTTGTGGTGAATGTGAAAAAGTGTTGTCTATTCCAAAGTGCGATTGTGGAATGGCTCACCTTGGTGCTTGAAAACTTATCACGACCCTGTAAGTGTGCCGTAGAAACTTTAGCGGTTTTCCAAAGTGACCCAAACGTCCTGTACCTTGGTGAACAGTTTGTCTTATTTGCGCTCCATTTCTACCACTTGTTACTTTTCAATACGTTCCCTGGGAACCACAGCACCTTTCTTAAACACCGTAATCTGACACGATAGCTTCCGTAATATCAACTTTGTGCACTGAACATCTCTTTCAGCAAGATAAATTCTCAAATGCGTACATAACAAACATGACTGCAGTACGTGTATGACAATACAAAATTACACGTGTCACCAACAGATGCTTTTAAAAAGACAGAAGGGAAGAAGTACTTTTCTTATGCTTCAGAGCATACAGGTTTGCAGTCACTGTAAAGGCATGAGTGACTGCTGCTTATGCTGTATACTTTATTCAGGTTCTGGTCATATCAAAGCTCTTTTTTCTTGACTGTTATGATGGGATGTGGGTTTCCTCTTCCTGCGCTTGTTTATTTGTGTTGGTCACTCATGTAACGTGAATAATAACTGAAGGAAAGTTGTTCATTACTCTATTGCAGATTTCAGAAGAACTTGCAGAGAAACAGAGAGCGCTCGAAGAACAACTGAAGCCATACCACGGGTTACAACCTGTAAGATTTATATGCCCCTCTCAAGTTACAATGACATACACGCACCGACTGAATCAACAACAGTGATATTTCTATGTCCACACTGCTTTGCTCTCACGGAAATGTGCACATTTATCGGCAGACCGGTACTGGACGCACAGCAGCGCAACGTCTGTTTAGATGAGCAGTTATAGTGGCAAAGGAAACGACTGGGTGCAAATGTTTTGTTCAAGGTTATCAATGGAGGGATTAGGAGAACAGATGCATATGGCGAGAGTTTTCATGTGCAGACATCTTCCAGGATAACATAACCCTTTCCAAGCATCGCATAGACCAAGCGACGTGCATGTAAATAGGAAAAACTCAATCATTTTGGTAGCAATATATCTATATATATGCTTTTTGCATGTCGTGTATATAGCTTTTCAGCAGTCAAAATGGTGAAACCATATAACAGTACTAGAAGTGGTGGTCCAAGCTATGCTCATTGTACGTGGTATATAACGATGCCTCAAAACAGGCACGTTGTGTCTTCAAGCTTCAACTCCCCTTGCCTTTAACTCATTTGTTGCACCGCTATGTACAGGACGAAGAGGACATACTGGAGAAACTGAAGCAAGCAAAAATTGAGCTGGACACCTTGGAGAAGGAGTTTCAACGGAAGCTGTCCCAGGACCTTGCGACATATACTAGACTGTCCTAGCAGTACTTGAGAACAAAGTCTGTTGCTGAACTGCGCATCAGCAGGACCTTGGACCAATAAAGGAGTTGTTGGCCGGCATCAGCAGGCTTTGTCAATCTCTGCACCATTTTATCCACCAGGTAGTGCAGCCACAAATCATTGCTATAAGGGTTGTAGCTTTACCAGTTGTTCCTGTGAGAAGATAGTTGCAGCATATAAGGTTAAACACATGGAGCAAGATCACTATCTGCCTGAGTTGGCAGCACTGTCACTAAGGGAGACAAATAAAAGTGGTTCAGGCGGAAGAGAAAAGAAGGAAGTAATGTGCGGCCAGAAGCTCACTTCTCGTGAAAGCGGGTGCTCCACTCTATTTTGCGGAGGATGACCTTTTAACATCTTCATGTACGAGGATCCGGTACCTACATCACTCTCTGAGGATCAACTTCTTTTTCTCGGTTTTACGCCATTTAGCCTGGTGCTTGCTCCCAAATTCAAATTTCTGGAAATCCTGCTTATTTTTCCAAAAAGCGCTAGTGCAAGGAGTACGGTTTAGTGCCGTAAAGCATGCTTCGCCTCGTGTCCACGTGTATGACAACTGCAAGTTGATGACTTCACGCGCGAGTGTTTCTGTTAAAAATTCTAGGACTGACGACTACTTCTTTTTATCTGTCCTGTGACACAGGCAGTATATTGTCCTTGTAATGTGCTAATAGAGAACGATCGCCTTGGCATGTGACAAGAGAGAGCTTCCAGCATCGTCATTCCAATCCTGTTTCCTATGTTTCGGTAGCAGTATTCACTTTATCTGAAAATTGGAAAGGGAAAAAGGAATACTACGTTTACAGTATGTGCGTTAGTGTTATTTATTTGCTTACGTGCCCACAAACGGCACGAGCGCACGTAAAAAACGTGGCGCACGGCAACAGCGAAATGAAACATAAGGTTGCAAACCTAAATTGAGGAAAACTGGGTGTGAGAATGTCGACGTGAGTACTTTGATTTACAGAGTTGTGGGTGCACTGTACTGTGGGTTTAAAGGGACGGTCTCGTACAGAAAGGTCGATTTTGAAACTTTAGTGAAACAAGAATCGTTAGTACTAAGGTGAAACCGCATCGAAAGCCCATCGGCCAGAGCACGATAGTTTTCGAGAAATTTAACAAAATAGTAGAGAAAACAGATGACGGACTTCACGTGTTTTTATCAACTCCCTCCTTTCTTACACAAAAAGAAAAAAAATCATGGGGTGACGTCAGCAGGAAGTGGCGGGAAATGCAGTCTCCCGCCCTTGTGATTGGCTTGCGCGCGTGATCACAGCGCTCGCCTTTCTTGCGGGCGAATGCTCACACTAAAATTTGAACGAGAGTTACGAGACCCGGCGAGACGTACCGGACGTTGTCGTCGTATCAATTTAATTCATTTAACTTAATATCTGACAGGGAAATATGAAAGTGAAGGCATTTATCTACACACGGAGTTTCAATTAAAGAGTGGCCACACCTATACAAAAACATTAGGCAAGTCCTGGATTCTATAACAAGACAGTGGCTGCATTTTACATCTTACGAGGAATTCGGAATAATCGTAGTAATATCTACAACCTACCGTAGCAGACGCGAACAAATTTTCATTGTACGTTTCCAATAAGTGAGAAGACGCCACAACTAACTGCATCCAAGACTACAGAGAGCAGAACACGAGCTTTGACACGACAAGGGAACTCAACATTCTCATGAAACAATGCGCGTCACTAAGGCCACGTGTAATTCTTGAGATGCATTGTTCCTTTTCATCAGGCGATACACTTGGAACTGGTAATCCCCTTTTGTCGTGAACAAAGTGGCATCCTTGGACAGGTCGGTAAAGATTATGCTGCCTCCTGTAGCGTGAGGAACAAGAATTTGTGCGAGTGATACTTCAAATCTCCATTTGTGTGCGTACCTTTCCTCGTGCGCGACAGCGTGTAGTCGATGATTGTGACCGCGAGGTTTGTCCTGTCAGTAATGGTGGTGCCTGGAGTAGATGGCACTTAGTCAAAGAGGCGGTCAGGTCTCTTGTAGGGTGAGGATGACAGGAGATAGTGACGCTGTATTTAGGAAACAACGAATACTGCAGGAATAGTCCGTTGTACAAGTTGTTGCCATCCACATAGCCTGAAATAAATGCGCCAATTCTTATTTCTTTCCTCACATGTTTTCCATCACACCGAGCAGCATATTGAGACCACCAGCAAAAACATGAAACAGTGACGACGAAGTGAGGTGCGTCTTTACTATCGATACGCGTAAATAGCCTATAGGCTACTACACGCATTGCGTATACGCATTTGGGAATTAGGTATACCTCATTCCGCAATGTTACGGGATGAGAGGGATGACTGTGATAAAGGACACGCACGCAGACACTGACTGCAGGAAATTATGAAAACTGGTTCGCTTGTCACAGTCGCAGGACTTCGAGAGGCCAAGTCCCACTGTCTCTTTTCTAACCCACGGAGTAGAGTAAACACGTGACCGAGTCGTATCACGTGACAGATCGAGTCGCAGGCGACCGAGTAGGTTCTGTACGAAGATGACGACGATGACTGGGAACATCTCCTTTCATCTTTTCGAGTGCATTCACAAGCTGCTGATGACAGGTATGTTTAACATTTTTGCATACGCAGTACAGTGATTGAGTCTTAGTTAGCACAAACCGTGTATATATAGAGAGTATGGGTTAGACGAACTTATGGTATGTTAT
>JARGYV010114837.1:0-11363 GCA_029532675.1 Ornithodoros moubata | reverse complement strand
AAAAAAAAAAAAAAAAAAAGAAACGTTTTGTCGTTGCATAGGCTTGTAAATGAAATGGTTTGGAAGATGCCTCCCAGGATAAGCTTTTTTTTTTCCTATCTATCCCCCCTTTCTCTCTCTCTCTCTCTCTTTCATCGACATCTGCGGTTGATCGAGAAAGGTAAATGGATTAGACGTTGCTGGAACGATTGAAACTGGTTTTGGTTTTCAGTGGCTTTCAGATCAAGTCGTTGATATGCGAGTTGGTGGGTGATTTCACTTGTTATTTCGTTTTCTTCTCTGCGTCAGTATCGTCAGTGTTCTTAAGCGGATTACTCGGGGCAATCCGAAATAACCCAAGCAGCACAATGTACTGAAAGTCGGGTGCGATAGGGGTGGTCGTCAGGTACTTATCTGTTTGTTGCTGCCTCCCTGATGTGCTGCGAATTACAAAAGTATGCATCCAACTTTCAGTACACAGCGCTGCTTGGGAAAGCAAGTTACGCGGCGCGAGTCAGCGTTCTTTCGGTGAAAGCTGGACAGCCTAGATCGATTAGACTAGGTAGGATAGAAAGCTGTCATTAAGTTTGTGATAACAATGCAAAATGCCAATTCTGACGCTAGTCTCGCAGTATTTCGCGATGAAGATGATTAATTCAAACAATGAGCAGCTGTGTATATAGACGTACAAAGGAAGGCATTGTCCTGCCTAACACAATCCACACCTATCTCACTGGAGCTAATTGCTCCATGTGCGATTAGCCGTTAACAATGAATCACCATCTCATGACTGTATCGTTCCAAATTCTCTGAACGTGTGCCGCATGTACACTCTCACAATGGCTGCGATCGGAGGCCGCAATAACCGCTCGGCGACACGGACCATGCAGGGGACAAGCTTCTCCCGATGACAAATCGACTCTCCGTGCTTCCCCATCTCGCTGACCCGTGTACAGTAGTGGGTCGCACACTCCCCCAGGCTACCCGATGAAGCGCTAACGTAATTATTAATATAGACAGCGCGAGGGCTTCAGGATTTGAGGCGAGCAGGTGGTAGCTTTTATGAACACGACGGAGCGTAAAAATTAGAAGGGGAGAAGCGATGGCAATCAGTGTTACTTCTCCGCTGGGACGAGTGTGTGGGATTTCAATGGCTTTGAAAAGAGGGGGCCCGGCATGGGAGAAACGATATCGGACAGATGGGGCTTCCGCCACAGGGGGAAAGGCAGGTCGGCCATTGTGGAGCCTCCCGCGGTTCCTCTCTCTCTGGGTTTCTGTAGTGCTAATGAAATTCGGTTGGGTGTCCCCCGTGCATGATCGGGGCTTGGCAGGCGAGGAGATTCTATGCGAATGTTTTATTTATAAGCTGACAGTGTCACGCCGTTTGAATAGGGGGTTATCAGCATAAAGGGAAACCACGTGAGAATGGCTCCTCGTGGTGGTGAGGGGAGCAAACAGAATTAACATCGCTCGATATGATAAGGAATTTTCTAGAATTTCTATCTGTTACGTGAAGATAAATGTATGCGCTGAAGCCCGATTTCTGACTCGGCTGACACGTTCTCCGTCCGCGTTTGCTCAGCGTTCTTCATTAACTTGAAACCGCGACTTTCAATCTTTGTAATTGCGGCAACATTCTTCCCCACAGGCTGTGCGTCTGATGGGAACGCTTTTCCTACAGCGTCGCGCGAAGTCACAGAAATACTCAAAATATAAAACCCTAGAGGAAACCGAATAGCAGCGTATTCTCTCTTTTTTGCTCAAACGCCTCCCCTTCTTGAGCCAACGCAGCAGCGGGAACAGCACCACATCTATTGCTTCTAACCCTCGCATTCAGAAACGAGACGGGGAAGATCTTTTATTACTACCATTTCCAAACTGCAATGGGAGAAGAAAAAGAGTTATGCTCGCTGCAGTTATACAAAAGGAAACGGGGCCCCTGGCGAGCTCTTATGGGAATAATGGGCCAGAGGAATATTCTAATCCGCGGCAATGCGAGCAGCGCCGTCTATATAAGCGTCACGTACACGGATGGAAGGGGGGCGAAAATATGGCGTCCCATTTCGTCTCCTTTATCCTCCTTTCACCCCTTCGTTGAGAAAGCGCTCGTTTAGGCGTTTATTTCTTCTGATGACATCTCGTTCATCTGGAGCAAAAGCGGCTCGTTTTCGAGCTTACGGGGGCATCGTAGTGGGAGGTGCATTTTTGATGATGATCTTTTCCGCGCTGCGGCCCTCCGCTGTTTGTTTCTCGATTTTTTTTTTCTTTCGCCCTCTCTCACGTTGTTTTGTGGCGCAGTAATTGTACGTCATGGACGCGCCCCATCCATGTAGAGTTTTGATGGGTGTTTAAAAGGGGGGATGTTTGATCGGAAGTTTTCTTTTCTTGTTGAAGTTGGAGTAATTTGTAAGAGCTCGACGCCCGTAATGTATCGTCAGGCGTTTACCCAATAGTTATATGTGTCGGTGGTGTTCAGGAATTCTTTTTTTGGGCATCATCTGCTATTTCTTTGTGGAACCCTTGAGGTAGACTGGGGCTTACTAATAATAAATTAATTTGAGGTGTGTGCGTGACGTTTCGTTGTATCACCCGAAAGCACACCTAACATCTTTCTGTCGTTGGCTGCGCGCCCTAGCCGGCCCCGCTTAGTGCGGGTAACGTCACGACTGACCCAGGGGGGCACGTGCGCCCTGGGTCGACTTCACAGGGAACCAGCATGCGCCTTAAATCGTCAGGAAAAACACATAATAGCACAGCCGACCGCAGGATTCGATCCCACAATCTTCCAGTCCCTGGCACGTGTCTGGCAACTGCCAGGGAGCGAGCATTAGCCCACTCGAGCACTATAGGAGGCACCTCTAGTCCTTACACAGGATTGGCACGCGACTGATAAGCAAACTTTAACGCATTAGGTGAAGCGCATTTTATCAATTCGAATCCGACAGTGTTTTATTATCGTTGTTGCTATTATTAGTCCTCTCGCTTGCAAGCAGTAGGCGTTCATTATTAGAAAGCCCTAATTGTGATCTCCGCTACAAATACGCCGCACAGTGCCAAGCCAACTCGCTGCTTTCGTGTCGTTCTCGTAAAGTACCCTTAACCAGCTCCCCCTCCCACTCGTATTTTCTGTGGCGTATAATTAGTTTTTCCTCGGCAAATAACCCCGCATATTTTAACCGATGTGGTATAATGGGAAGGAGCACGACATAGTTTATGACATGTGAACCTTCCTTGCGTGACGTTTATGATCGGCTGGGCAGAATACCGCCGACTTCCCGCCAGAGAAGACTGCTCTTCCAGCTCCGTAGTAAAACAGCAAAAATTGCGACATAGCCCGCGCATGGAAAATAAATTGACCACTTACAAAATAGCTTATTGCCTGCTGGTACTCTCCTGAGATCTGTTGAAAAACGCTGGCTTTCGCAGACCAAGAACAGCACTGAGCCTGCATCCTTTTTTCGTTCACACTGCGTTGAAGCCTTGAACTCCAACAGCCACTAAGATAACCTGTTTTGATTGTAGCCGCTAGTCTAGATCGCACGGATAGATAATTACAGTGTTTGCGCCGTCTCCTGTTATCTCAGCGTTTAACCTGCAAAACACAAAACATAACCGAAGTAGCAATGAATTCTCGTACAGCGGTCATCCATTTTCCTAGGGTATAATGACGCTGTCTAAATGGAATGTCACGAAGGTGCCGAAAATACGAGCCCTCTAAGACAGGTGGTTTCAGCTCTTGTTACTAGGGAAGCAAGCAATATCATCCACTTCCGGAAGCTATTAGCAACCACAGAAAGCGTCTCGTGACTGGCTGTTATCTAGTATGATGTATGCCACGCTCCAAATGACACACGATTCCAAACTAAACTAGGTGCCATTATTGTTCACTGGGCAGACGTTAATGCCTGGTGCATCAGGGTCAAAGATACAACAGTCAGCCTGCGATAGTGTCTTACTGTGATTTTAGTGGGCAAAAATCCTATTTAGTCATAGTTACAGTTCTGTACTGTTCACACTGCTTTCCGTTTCAAAAGAAGTAATTAAGTGAAGTTCCCAAATAACCTTGACCTTATCCATAAGTTTCATAAATGTGATCATGACAACATTTAGATCCCTGTAGGGACATAGCTGTTATTTCCACCAGAGAAGCCATATCCAAATTTCAGCAATCAGAAACTAGAGTACATTTTGGTCTCTGCAGCAAAAGTGCCTTTGTGCTACTATCAGCACCACGCATTGGTCCCTTTCCATTCTGTATTGAGCCCTCTTCCCACTGCAATGAAAAAACTGTGTCTATCGTTGCATGCATCTCACTAAATTCAAAATGTTATTCAGGACAACATGCAGCAAGGAAAGAACAGACTTTTTATTCTCTTTCCAGATCACTGGTCATTTTGGCATTCTCCATTTTTGTACATCACTGCTGCACACAGAGGCCTACGTCCGTGGTTTTGATTGCAGGAATCATCCGTAAATCTTCAACACAAGGCCAACCCCCTGGTTTCCTGTTCCATGAGGTAACAACAGTTTCTTACTATCATAACACAACAAACCTGTGGAAAATCAGACGGAATGTTTATCGGCAGTTGCACCTCCCAGTAAACAAACAAAAAATGAGAGAAAAGAAAAAGAGGTGATGGGTTGGCATTCCAATATATGTTCCTGCACATGGACGACAGTAAACCTTGTGTCCTTTTGTGCAAGTGATCAACCAATCTCACAGTTCAGTATCACTCTTTCTACACCAGTCATTGTAGAGATGTGTGGCCGCATATGGCATTGCGCAGCGAACGTAAGAGTCCTACGTTCTCAACCAAGAGTCTCGAAAACGTGATGCCAAGAACACAAAAGATGAATGACAATCTATCACATCACTTCCGACTAATCGCTTGTCCGCTCCTCTTCTTTTCCTCTCCCACGTGTGTTCACATGGCACTGACACAGCTGAGGAAGCATGGCCTGCACGGCACGCCGACATGTTCCGTTAACAACGAGACGAGAGACAGACATGATGGATGTAGGACTTGGGATGACAAGTTTAAAACTTAAAAGTAGTTGTGGCCACTATCTTCATCAGTAGATGACTTCGTACACCGTAGCCTTTTTGTCGCCTGACCCCGTCACTATGTACTTGTCGTCCGATGAAATGTCACAGCTCAGCACTGATGAGGATTCTTTGGACTGTAAGAGATCAAGAATTTAAAAGCTGTAATGCAGTTTGCAAGGTGAACGTTGCCATTGAACAGTACAAGGAATTTTCTCTCTTTCAATCCACACGAAAGGTAGACACTAGACCAAATGCAACAAACATTGCTGTAACTGTTTTAGTCCAGGAGACATGCCCACCAAACATTAACGGCTAACATAGTGTCGACTGTGCACAGGCAGATGACCCTGCTGTACCAAGATCCAGCCATGTGCGTTTACAAATGCGTTAAATACGTACATGAGAACTACGTGAAATGGCAACAGTGTTAAACGAAACGCAACAAACTAAAAGTCGGGGAAAAAAAAAAATCACGAACAATACGGGACAAGTTCGCCCTCGCCCTGTACTGATAGTGCTTTCTTTCTTTACTTTTTATTTTGCTGTCTGCAATATAGCTGAATGGATAATCCACTAGCCCAACTTTCTATGTTCATGCCCAGCTAACGAGATTGCATCGTCCGGCCTCACTCATGATGTCCATTCCGAAAAATTGGAGAATATAAGCAGTACACCCTAAGCTAATGGAACCGGCTTCTATTCAACATGACGATGTTCACTCATTTCTGAAGCCACAAGTTCAGGGGTTTATAGCAAAATTCTATTCTGTGACGCATGAAAACGTGGATCAGGTAGTGTTGTAGAAAAAGGCAACTCAGTTAGACACACTACAGTCAAAAAGAAAGCTGCCGCTAATCTGATGTGTTGGCTTACAACTTTCGTGGTGGCAGCGTTACTTACATCTGAGGGGCTTTCTGTCGCGCAGTCGGGTTCATTGGCAGATCACGGCATCAAAGTATTATCAGGGGACGTACAGAAATGCGTCATCATGCGACTGTTAGGGGGAGTGCTCACGCTGCTAGTGACAGTAGTACGTACAAATTAAATACACATAATTGTTACAAAATACTGCACATGGCAAGTCTCATTAAAGAGCTAAAACTTTATGAGTAGAGTTTGGAAAATTGTCATCAAAATGCGAATGTCCGGTTATAGCAGGAAATTACCACTCGCCTCAAGCAACAGAACACTGTCACCCGACACACACGCCGCTCTTTCCACGATTTTTGTTTATTTCATTTCCCTTCAGGCTTGAGCCGCGTACAGTGAATGAGCCGTGGAACAGGCTTATTCTCGACGTGAGCGTTTTGTACGCGTTGCCACTAACCCAAACTGTCACAAACAGACATCAATCATCATTCAATGAGAGCCCACTCGCAGAATGGTGTATATATCATGTGATAGCACTCTGCAATTGAGAATTTTGCTCCCTTAAGAATACAGCATGGAGCATTCCTCCAGGTCCCGAAAGATTAGCCACATTGGTGGTTAATTGTGCCCGTACTACAATAGCTATTGCAAGCGGCCCAGAAGTGAAACTGAATCATTTCCCCCTTTTTTTTCTTAATATGTAGCTGCATTGTGCAGCTTCCAAATTATGCACATATGAATGTTGAGATTTCACTATTGGCTTTCAACTGCAATCATGGCACAGAAAAATGCAACAGGGATTGGTGAATTAAAACAGTAGGGCAGAGAGTAAAGGTAGCAAAGCAGGACCCACTGGTTTCCCTGGGCTAATTGTATCTAGAATCGAAAAAAGCAGAAACAGAGGAGAAAAAAAAAAAAAAAAGGGGGGGGGGTTTAGGCACATTCAAGGAAGGCCCCCCAGTCCAAAGCCATAAATCTGCCCCTGCTGCTGTGTTTGGTTCCATGTCCCCTTTTTACATTCCCCACTGTGTCCTAACCAGCATGCTCCATATCTCCTAGGTTTATCTCGTGTATACTAAGTCTAAACAAAGTGCTCGTGTGCGACTGGATTCTGGGGTATTTACATCTAATCACAAAGAGCCATTGCAGGCAGACACTATAATACAGATGTGGCTCAGGTGTACTTCAGTATTGCATCTTGTAATATCTGACGACATCCGTGCCCTGGATCGCTCGGCCATAATTTTATATGCTGATTTGTGTGCGAATATTGCAGCTAAACCCGAGCTGACGAATGCACCCAGTGATTAGGAAGTACGCTCCAACAGGGTATCTTTAGCTAAAAGACACCACTGGAGAAAAAACAACAGAAGGTTCCTCGCTTAAGAAAATACAGACTTGTGCCATGCAGGGATATGTGCTTTTTGTAAAATGTAAATATTACAGTAAGGGCTACATGAGCTCTGTTAAAGAAATATCGTTTCTCTGAAGGTGAACTACAGCAGAATCTTGATCATACGAATCTTGCAGGGCAAGAAAAAAAGAATTGTATTGTCCAAAATTTGTGTTATACAACATAATTTGATATTATTGACAGTGGTGCAGTCAGGGGGAACTACTTGCCCTCTCCACTGGCTTCCACATTTCCGTTACAGCATAATCAGAAATCAGTATTTTTTTCGTGTGGCTTTGTCGACTTGATATGGTGTGTAACGAAATGTACCATTTTTCTCGCCTCGGCTTTTATCTTGAGCGGCTACAGGTCATTAGGCTTCCTGTAAAGCCTACTGACCAAAGATGTAGCTTTTCTTTTCCAATTACCACGTATTGCTTCATTTCGCTTATTTTACCTATTCAGGCGCTTTGTAAGCCTAAAAATCTACTCATGGCTAATGCAGCTGCAAAGTACAGATTTACTTAATCATTAATGAGAGAACGAGAAGAGCGTATAGGTTATATGTGAACATCATAAATGAACGTAAAAATAAACAACGGGCGACCACGAAACAGACTGTGTCGTCCGTCCCGTGTATTTTTCGCATTCATTTATGATGTTCAAGTAAATCATGTCGTAGGAATGTTGAACTCTGAGTCGTCAGTCGTCACAGCGACTACATTTAGTAAACAAAGCATTCGATCCTTCGTCCCACGTGTGGTTCATGTTAATTAAGTATGAAGAAAAATCAAACAGGCCGCCACATCATTGGCAGTATATGGTAATTGCTCTCGTTCAGAAGTTGTTTGTCTTTGTTCCATGATGTCAGCGTGTGGCTTATTCACTTGTAGCGCTTACCCAATGACACCATAAACTCGGCCCGCGCGCCACACACGCAAGATGAAAATTAATCAGTTCACACTTCTCATGTTACGAGAGGGATTGCAAGAAAAAAAGTTATCCAGTGCAGTATTTCTAACTCAAGGCAGTATACTTGGAGCTACAGTGGGCACTCAGAACTGTGAAAACCTCCCCAAACACTCTTCTTTATGAACACATCATGGCAAGAAGTGCCTGAGGACTGGGGCAAAACAAAAAGTATGACACAGATAAACTAGTTTAAGCTGTGTCATTTTTTCTCGCTTCTCACCTGGAAAATGCTGGCTCCGTATGGTGTCCTCCAGGCATTCAGCAGGTTGTCTTTGCCTGTGCTGACAAACCACTTGCCACAGGAAGCAAATTTAAGCGACAATACGCAGCTTTCATGTAAATGTAGCTGGTACTTGTCTGGTTTGCTGCAATGCAGCACCTCAACATTACTGCTTTCCATCCTGCAAGAAAAACGTGTGTTGCTTAAGCAAGTTGTGGGCAAAGCCGTTTGCCATAAGAGTGTCAGGGTGCCTCACTTACCCAACGGCCAGCCATTCCCCTGTAGGACAGTAACCCAGCGAGAAGATCTGAGACGTGAAGTCATGCTGTTGGAGTTGTCGACCCTGAAAGTACAAAGTTTTAAAAGCTGTGCACCAAAGCAAAACTAACTTTAATTTTGCAATCCTGTGCAATCAATCTGCTGTCATGTATCTCTCGATTTATGTGGTCTTCAATTATTACTTTTGAGCAGCTAAAATACTCGAACCAGAAGTCTCACCTCTCTGAGGTCCCACGACCGGACTGTGTTGTCAAGTCCCCCTGTCCACAACTTTGTTCCGTCACTTGATATATCGATACAGCTGGCGCCATCCGTATGTCCCTGGAACTGCCTGCAACATGTTCGTATGCAGAAGATTGAGTGATGTTTGCAACAGCGAAATACCCCTCTGCTCCCACCAAACATGATTCCAAAAAGGGTTCACTGCTGAATGTGTGACAGAGAAAATCTGTATTGATTTTCCTTTACGATTTGAGGATCATGAGATGCTTAATGTTCTGTCACATACTTTATAAATTTATGGGACTACACCTAATGTAAACAGGTGCACTGCTTTAACTCAGTGCTGTTGCACGCATATCATCTCTTTCCTGCAAATGATAACTGTGCACGCAACACTGCCCACTTTGTGTAATTTTGAACCGCTTAGGACACAGCAGCGGAGGCACGGAAACAAATTAACCAATCAGTTGCGTGGATATGAAGATATCAGTCGCTGTAGACAACACGTACATGCTAATGATTGAAAAGATACCCGACAAAAATGCTGGCAAATCCCTCAAGAAATAACCAACGATCAGCAATGTGCAGCAGACCTCTGTGCATTTGCTTTCCTGCATGTCATACGGACACCCTGTTACGCCCAGCAGAATGTATCATGCAACAAAAGGCTGTCTGTAGGAAAAGGCCCTTTACAGCACTTGCTGTTTATTTGTTTCACATATTGTATGCCTAGTGTAGGTGTAATGGAATTTCCCCATCATGTGAGTTGCTTACCTGACCAGGGTCTGATTCTGCAGGTCCCAGACGGCGATGTTACCATCACTACAGCAGCTAAAGCAGACCTTGGAGTCGGGGCTGATGGCCAGCGCATAGCAAGCCGGGGCACTTGATGTCAGCTCAGCTTTGATGCGGGGTGTTGGCTACAACAAGAGGAAAAAGCTATGTTGACTACAACATCGGGCAACTGTGTTCAGGACGTAATGAAGGAACTTTGCAGCCATACATGCATCAGGTAGGTGGCAAACTTGCACGCATAAATGTACACCACTGTGTGCTGCACAAGTGCTGTTTTTAAAAATAGTTTATCCAGTGTATGGTCATGTCTCATGATCACGGGAGCTCACAGCGGTGTATAGTAGTGGCGGTGAGACCTGTAGTATATGGCACTTAGTCAATGAGGCGAGTGTGTAGTGGCACTGCTTGTCATCTTAGATTGCCGTCTTTATTTGGAAAGGTCAAAACCACGAACACCTCGAGGCAAAATATCCTGTTACCTATTTCTTTGCCTATTGACCAGACACATGTAGGGCTACAGCAGGGAATTGTAAACGTTGCAATCACTGGGTTATGTTGCCTGTTTGTTATGAACAAGTTTAAGATAGCATTTTGTGGACACTCCCAGAACACAAAACTCTGTCATGAGAGCATGCCCAGTGAGGACCTGCTCCTGCTTCAGAGGCACTCTGTATTATATATTGTATGCTGTGGGGATAACTTAAATCCTGCAAAACGACGGTCTCGTACAAAACGACCTGTTTAAGACCTATGCCATTCGAATTGCCCTTGTCGAAAATGGCACACTGGCGAATTCTTTTCTCTAGAAACGCAGCAGATATTAAGTTAAACAAATTAAATTGACACAACGACAACATCCGGTATGTCAGCAAGTATAGAAGTCTGCTATTGGACGAAAAGCACAGCGAATCGAGACATTAGAAGCAGACAACGGCGCTCCGGGTCGCATTCAAATTTTAGTGTGAGCACACGCCCGCAAGAGAGGCGAGCGCAAGTCAATCACCAGGGCGGTATACTCCACATTTCCCGCGCCTTCCTGCTGACATCATCCCATGACGTTTTTTCATGCAAGAAAGGAGGAAGATGATAATAACACGTGATGTCGTCTGTTTTCTCTACTATTTGGTTAAATTCCTCGAAGACTATTGCGTCGCTGCCGATGGGCTTTCGATGCGGTCTTACCTTAGTACTAACGATTCTTTTTTCACTAAAGTTTCAAAATCGACATTTCTGTCGAGACCGTCCCTTTAAAACGTAGTCACTGAGACTCCTCCGATTTTGCTGCCACTGAACCTGACATATTTAAGGTCTTGATATGATGTAGGGACTTCTGGCGTACCCTTCGGATAGTGCATATTTTTTTTCCAGCAACTGAACCCGAAACAGATGCTGGTTTTGTGCTCTGGACGCAACCCTGTCAGGTTTTACTAGCTTTACGTACGTGCCCTAGAAGTGTAGAGCACGGGAGCAATTCCTTGACGCTACACCTTCGCACATGCCATCAGACTCCAATCAATTGTCACGGCTGTCATTCCGTTCTGTTTGTGAGCTCTAAATTCTAACTCTCTAATAATACTTGTTATTAT
>JARGYV010114807.1:804-11025 GCA_029532675.1 Ornithodoros moubata | reverse complement strand
AGAGAGAGAGAAATGGTGAGGCTCGGGTCATTGCCTGTGGAACCAACCCACCCATGTTCTTCTCGAGCCTTCAGCTGTGCTTGCGTTATATACATCTGTGGGAACGGTTGGTAGCCGTAAAGGTTAAAGCTTGGCTCACCCTTGGCTGCTTTCACCTAAAATTGTCCTATTATGCCACGGCTCAAATTCACTGCTCCACTTACCTCAGACTGCTGCATCACCAACCTGGGCCACCTGTCAAGCAAACAAACTGCTCTTGCTACTCTTTTCTAACACTTTTCTCCACTCACTTTGCTTGAGATTGGCCATGGCTAGAGCAAACTTTTCCAGGGCTTGCACTCCAGTTTCCTTTCTAAAAATAGCCCACAACAATAGTCATTTTTCATGCCCACCTCCCACATCACATTTCATGGGGGTGTTGCACGTTGCCTCGCTTCTAAGGTCCAAAATTTGGCTCAAACATCCTGCGCTTGCACATGGCAGTTAATCTGAAATCATCATCATTATCATGATCATGATGACGTTCTTTTCGGGTGCAAGAACAACTACTACAGCCATAGAGTGCCCATCCACGAATCTGAAATCACTTCCATCGCTTCCATTAACCATTACGCATGACTAGAGTNTGTTATTTGGTACTTCCTTTAACTGTGATGATAGATGTGTACTCAAAAGTGATACAAGAATACCATGCTAGGATATCATGTACGAGAAGAGTCAAATCAAAACCCCAGATACTTTTTGCCTCAGTTTATTGAGGGCACAAAGTAACCAATGCTGCTATTTTTCTAAACAGTCTCCACTGCAACCAATGCAAGCTTTGTTCAAAACAGAAAAAATATCTTGAAAAAAGAAAAAAACCCATTACATCCCAGGGCCAAAAATGTCACACGAATTAAAGGTGAAAAGTACGGCAGGGGAACGTCAGTGCAAGGTCAAGTGTGGTTTACTGCAATTAGTGTGCCTGTACCGAGGAGACGAATTTAGGCACATTCTCTCGCAAAGTCAGGACTTTTTTATTGTAGCGGCTGCAGCCTCCTTTCACAAGAAAAAGTTTTTTAGACAAAGTTGTAAAAGACATCAATCGCATTGCTAACATTGATAGTTCGGCAAATTTAGGCATAAATGGGACCACAATGAAGTATGAAGTTGGATTAGGAGCACGAAAATGCTATCAAATCACAGCTCAGACCTCCGACAGCATCCTGTTTTCAACTGCTGCTGTCAAGTAAGCGTGCCACACAGCAAAGTGAGAGTGACCGTATTACTGTGTTGCAACATGGACAGGAATGTTCGCCAAGTTTTTGTGATCAGAAAGTCGGTGCAATGCTTCAGAAATCTCTACGTTGTGCCAGTGGGGTACTGAAGTAACTCTAAAGCCTGGATGACAAAGATGCTGTTTCCAGAGTGGATTGTGGAGCTCGAACAACAAATGGCTACCAAGGGGCAGAACATCTTGCTCCCGCTGGACAACTGCACCATGTTAACCCAAGGCTGACCAACGGCTAGCTGGTCAACCTGCTGCCGAACTGTAAATGTGACAACCTAGCTGTTAGACATGAGCACCATTGCCAATTTCATAGTCAGCCACAAACGAAGAGTCATCGAGAGGCTTCTTCTTAGTCTAGGACCCAAACCAGCTGTGTCAGATCCACTGCAGCTGAAGATCTCCCTGGCAATGGCAGTGCAGATGGTGTACTGAGGGATCCTAGTTTCGGCCCAAAATTCTGCACCAAGCAATAAAGACGTCTTCACTGAGGGCTTGGAGGCTGCATGGAGCAGACACAATTCGCCCAACATCCTTGCACGACTTCCTGTCAACGGATGATTGCGTGGCATCTCGCGGGGAAGTCTTACATGAACAGCTCGTGGATGAGGTCCGTGTGGGCAAGAGCCACTGGCGACAACAAACAAGGGAGCGTGCAGCATGCAATGCCCATCATCACCGATCTCAAGGAGTTTGCTGTGGCATGAGCGAAGCGTTTGTTTTCCTGGCACTTCACTTCAACTGCTGTGCTTGTCTTCGACATTCTTCGCGATTTTACGGGAGCTTCACGCTGTACAATCCTCTGATGCAATGATCAAAGTTCAGTTTCCCTTCAGTATCACTATAAACGGGCTCAACTATAGCACAATTCACAAGCATATAAGTAAGAGGGTTAGGCAACGAGATGGACGGGTTATCAGTAGTATTATAATACTTAACTTTAACTTCAGGCAGAATGTTTCACAATCCCGGATTTTGACAAGACTCTGGAAGGCAATTCCAGTCACAAATTGTGCGAGGCATGAATGATATACAGAAGGTAAGGTGCCAGTCCTTTAACTTTAGGGGGATGACCTAATCCATTTTCTATATGAATGGCTTTTTTTTTAACTAGAATAACGAAAGAATGCCTGCTGGACCAATATACATACCTCATAAGTCAACATGACTAACACGTGAAGAAATAAAATAAAATATAAAATGCCTAGCTCGCATTTGTTGGGAAAATATTGAACATAGAAATCTGAAACCCTTCTTTTCATACAATTTTCTCTTTTTTTAATAGAGAACTACTGCAGCTAAAATGAAAGTACGTGTTGTTTAACCCTCCATTGGAGTCAGGCTCATGTATTTTTTTGGCAGCAGACGACTCTGCCCAAGTTTAAATGAAATCACCAGTATGTAGATTTTTGTTAATAATGTCACTCAAATGCCGAGAGACTTCTGCAAACACTAGAATCAACCAGTCCAAATTATTTATTTGCAGTCTCATATCATTTGCACAAAAGTCGTTCTCAGACTCTTTGGCAGGCTTTGCTATGTCGGTTTTGTCCATTCAATTGTAATGACGTGTGCGTGGGAAACAATACTAAATTAATATACGCCCTCCACCCACTCAAACACATTTAGTACTTGAATGTGATGAATATCATCTATCTCAACACTAACTTATTTCAACTTTCTGCATTCATTAGTTTCACTACTAGCTACAGTACCCTATAGCATGGTTCCATAGCAAAATACAGTAATTGTACACGAATGCTCCCAAGAAAAAGTGCCAAGAAATCCACCTACTTGCACAGCATAGCTTTCCATTAAAGACTGTGCACACACCTCCATAAAATGTGACAAGAGCAGATGGTGAAGAACTTACATTACAAACAGCCTTTGTAGAACCCACATGATTCTGGTGAGAAGGCTGAGCAATTAATCTGCCATAGGTCTGAAACACAAGAGCTCAAATATAGTCCAAAGGTACAGGTGCTGGGACATTCTGTCTTGCATGTGCTCGTGCCCTACCTTTTCCAACTGACATTACCCAGTAACAGTCGTGAGCACCATAGTAACAACTCCATAGGTGTTATCTATCCAATTGCTTGCAAAGAGTTTATCCTGCTGTCGTGCTGTTTGCACACATCCTCAGCCACTAGAGATGCAGCTTAGAAAACACAGTAAAGGTCTAATGATTTTGGGAACATGCACTCAGGCGACGGAGTAGTGGGGGCAATTTGTGCCAATTACAATGCTAAAAACAGAGAACACACATTCCGTCTCCTGCAGAGAGAGAGATCCAACATCAAGAGTCCCTCCCTTTCCTTCCTGATAAATGTTACTATGCTCATTACTTTCACAAATTTCAGCAGACAAACCTTTTGACTAGCCAGACGAAGAGACTCTTCAAAGTGCTGCTGCACAGCTTCCCGCTGCACCCGCTCTTGCTCCTCTTTCCGTTCCTGCTCTTCTTTGCGCTGACGCTCGGCTTTTTGTCTGTCTAGATGCCAGAGCACATCTACGTACTGGCCAGACGATGTAGCCCCAACCCTGTACACATCTGTCCCATAGGAAGCCACGTGGCGTGGCCGCAGCCCAGGAGATGGTGGTGGCGGCTGCATCCTCTATACTCTCCTACTGGAACTCATTTTGGGCCACCTAAAAAAAACCCTTACGTCAATAACCTCAATCAATACTCTTTAGAGCAAACATGGAGATGGAGGCTACCACATCACAACTACAGGTCTCTGTTTTTCATTTCCTGCACTACAGTCATAGTTCTAACATACATGGAACATTCTCTATGATGCACACCTCCAAAGTAACAATTTTCCAGTTAGAAGTCCTTCCATAACTACAAAAAAAAAAAAAAAAAAACACAGACACAAGTTTCTTGTTCTGGCCATCCCTTAAGTTCAGGCGTATTTTGTTAGAAATCCATTCCACCAGCCCGCCTGCTTTCAAGCCATTTTAACTCTAGTGCAAGAACTAATAATCTTAACCACAGCTAGGGCTAGAAAGACTGTTTTTTGAACAGCCCTACGCTTGGCTGTTCCAGATTTACCATTTTACTTGCAACAAAGTTATCATGAAAAAAGAAACCAGAATCTCTTTGACATCTTTTTCCTTTTTGCAAAATCACCTCAACATTTGAGTGCTTCAAAGTTGGACAGCACAAGCCCAACCTCACCAAGAAGCTGAGAAAACATAAAAGAAATACCGGTTTGTGACGAAAAATGAGTTAAACACGAAAGAAGTCAGCGTAAGAGTTCAAGTGCTTCTCAATTCATGAGCAAGAACACATGCCCCATTCATGTGCTGTGCCATCTGCTCTTGAGAGAGGAGACCAAGCGACGCAGTCTCCCTGCTACCAACTGCTGCATTTCCCCAGATATAAAACCAAAGCATTAAACCAGTTAAACCCCTAGTGATGACTAAACCGGAACTCAATTCAGGACCTCAATGTCAAGAACTTTAACGAACGACAGCAATAACTTGAATAGAAGGTACTGGAGTGTTGTTTTTTTTTTTAGATTGACAACCAAAATCACGATCGCTTTCAGCCAAATGTTGCAAAAAGTAGCACTGGCATTTGTGAGGAAGGAATTTATTACTATAGCTATTTATTTATCCTTTTTCTTTATTTTTCAAGAACATTACAAGTGGACCAAGTTGTCAAATCTTAACAAAAGTCTTGTCTAAGTTAACATCTGAACACTCAATCCTGAACTATACAGTAAAACTGCATTTGAGTAAGACAAGATTTTTTAAGTAGAAACTGTTGCTTGTACCTTCAGATTACTCCTCATATCAATTTTAAGTATCCAATGGCCAGGCCCACAACATGTGCCCCATTTCTTGCTTTCCACATTTTCAATGCCCGATTCCCTAACTCAGACACCTTGGCTGCACCAACAACTTACTATAGTTAACAAGTCAGCACATTACTTGAGCGAGACAAATCCCAACCACCTCCGGGTTTAGCTACTCATACGTTGACGAGACCCAGGCAGCAATAGTAACATCAATTTTATTCTCTTATGTTTCATTCTAGAGTGCAAAAGACTCCGAAAGAAACCAGACTACCATGTGCATGCTCACCTAGCAATGCTTCTCCACGTGAGTAATCCAGGCTTTCCTACCAGGCTATTCCACACTGGTGGCTAAACTATGCCTTCATTTCCTCCCACAAGGAACCTACTGTATTAATATCCCTTATGCATGAAATCAAAAGGTAACTGTACACATTTAGGAATGATATAAGTTCTCAGCTAGGGTGTGTTTTGAGCATGATGCTCCAAATACACCTTCTCAAAGAGAGGGCTCACAAATATTCATTACTTATGTGGCGGTATAAGAGACAGTGCAACCAAAAATGCTCCACTGTCTAACCTGTGTTCCCAAGAGTCGAGCAGCAAAACAATGCCAAAATGAATGCCACCTTTCATCTCACTTCATTCCCAGTAATGAGCCAGCGGAAGCCCTCAACCTACAAACAAATCAACACTGCAATTCTTTCCCTGACCATCATACAGTAGCAAGCCAGAACCCGTATGCGACTGACAGACCTTAGCTAATGAGGTGAAAAGACCAGAGCTGAGGATGAGCACCCGTTTCTGAACGACATTGCCACGCAACTCTCATTTGAAAAATCATTTGCTCCATATTTATTTACAATAGCAAACTGGGCTTCTCGCATTTTCAACTACAACGAACACCAATGTGTTACTCTTTTAATGCTTTTCTGCGGGTAAATGTTACTTTAGGGGACTAGCTACAACTAACTAGTTAACAGATTCCAAAATGAGGTGCTTAGAAAACAGGAGGTTATCAGTCAGCCATGTTTAATTCAGGAGGTGTGTGTGTGTGTGGAGGGAGGAACAGCTTCGCTATCAGCTCAGTCCACGCAATGTCACATATTTGGAGATTTCTTCAATGCCAAACAAGCTTCACTATGGCGATGATAGTAATCCCAGCTTTAATGGTGTTGCAACAACTCCGATTATAATAATGGCTGTAGTACCAGTACCAGGAGTCAGTGGGGAATAACCTGTTAATAAGATGTTCGGCAGGCCACGCCCCGTATACGATGGACTTGAGTATTCATCTGCATACACACGAGCGAAATTTGAAGTTATTCCGTTCATTATTATACAAAAAAAAGGCGTTTGGCAACAAGCACTGCTATTTGCACGGCGCTAATGAGCAGTACTAATTTGAAGTATATTTTAATTTCACTTAAAAACAAACGTTACTTGGCTGAACTTTCGTTATTACCGTTAAAATGCACCACTTCTCATTCCTTTGTCCATTACTGCCATATCCACCATTTCCAGTCAGGACCCCTTTTTTTTTTTTTTTTTCTACACCCCATTTTTGGATTCGTGGGCGCCTTCATTACCGTCTGGCTTTCACTGCATGTGAACATATTACTTTTTCCATTCTCCTTGAAATGACCTCCGGCGAATGACCCAGAGCTCACCTGAAGCCCCACAAAATTCAGAATGGTGACGTCACAAACCCGTCTGACTGCTTTATCAGTAGCATTTCCTGACGCCCGCCATCTTACCATGCGGCAGTCGCTTTTTCCCACTTGCAGAAATCAGGCACTTTTCCGCCGCCACGGGAAGCTCAAATGTCCCCTGCAGAGAAAGGCGCTTGGGGGAGGCGTTTATTGCGTTTTTCGGGCCTCGTCTTCGCATGCACATAATTATTGTCACGAAGGGCTCGAGCGCATCACGCAATGAACTGAAGCGTAAACAGTGCGTCGAACATGGCGTTTCTCCTGGAATAGACACGTGCTCCTAAACATCGAAGGTCAAAACCTGCGAACATCATATCGCGCCGACATAGCTTCTCGAAGGCTGTCACCGATAGCACAAACGAGCTTCTTTTAAGCAAACAACTGAGTCCCAGTTCAAAATGACACCATCGTTGTCCGATCCATTCACGCTCGTACGAAAACAGGAGCACACACTTGTCCATGTACACATGCCAAGAGCTACACAACTGAGCCACCTTTGTTTCCATCGGCAGCCACGTTGGAAGACAAAGGTGGCTGACCAGAAGCAAATTTCACCGCCATTGAGAGCTTGGCATACTCACCTGGCTGTCCCGAGTTGTGACCGTATCCAAACGCCCGTTACGATAATATTCCGCAATGCAAAAAGGCAAGATTCAAGACACAGGTATTCCAGAGGTTGAGCACAACGGCCGACATGACAGAGGAGGGGGATGGAGGGAGGGAGAGTAGCAACCAATCAGTCGTCGGCTCCAGCCAACGAAGGCCATCTGCGTGATGCATTCTTTTCGGAAATGAAATAGCAGCGCTTGTTTGTTTCCAATCTATATCTTTGGTGGGCTTATGAGATAAGGCCATTTGTTTGCATCAACAACAACGTCATAGATGGACGTCAGCGACTGGCAAGAACGCTTGGTCGTTGGCCGTTAACAATGGCGGCATCTCAACTATCGAACAGCTGAGGATGGTTTCCGTTATCTTGTCCCGTCTCGTCATGTGAGTAAATTCATCTTTTACGTCGTCAACAAAGAGAATACAAGTGTCACATGCTTTCCAGTCTCCTTTTTGGAACTCTGTATCCTGCCTATGCCTCCTATAAAGCAGTGAAGACAAAGAACGTCCGGGAATATGTGAGTGGGCTGCAATGAGTGCATGCGATGCTTTCACGAAATCCTCCTTGCAGGTCAAGTGGATGATGTACTGGATCGTGTTTGCACTTTTTACGTGTGCTGAGACTTTTGCTGACCTCCTCCTTTCCTTCTGGTAGGTTTTTAATGAGTGCCAAGAATGAAGATAACTCTTTGTCTCTTTGTATGTAGGTTTCCTTTTTACTACGAGATCAAAGTGCTCTTCGTACTGTGGTTGCTGTCGCCTGCCACTAAAGGCTCGAGTATTTTGTATCGCAAGTTGGTACACCCTCAACTGCTCCGCAGAGAAGAGGTAAGGAAAGGATTGGGCGCCCACAAGTACGATTGAAATGCTTTGTTTTCAAGGAAATCGACCAGTTCCTGTTGAAAGCTCGCGACCAAGGCTACACGGCTGTCGTGCAATTGGGTAGTAAGGGGCTGAGTTATGCTGCGGGCGTAGTCATGCAGACTGCTCTCAGAGGTCACGAATCACTGGCCACTCATCTGCAGAAAGCTCTGCCAGATACAGAGCCGCCTCGAGCCAGATCGAAAAAGACGTGAGTGCAAGTTTAGCAGTCTACCCTATTTGACGACCTTCTGTGCAGGGAATCTGACACAAGTTCCGAGAGTTCCAAGAGTCACGGAGAAGTAAGTGCCGTTCATGCAGTCCTCTGGGAATTGGGTTGGCATGTGCTTTGCTTTAGGCTGCACCAGCCTCCAAAAAAGAGCATGTGTGCCTTCCAAGGAAAGAAATCCTTTACCTCATCTGTTAAATTAGTCGAGTTTCAAATTCTACTGCTAAAGGTGAGAACAAAGAGGTTTTTCTGGAATAACAGCTGCGTCATTTCAAGTCCAATGTGGTAAAACTCCTTTTAGACAAACTTTCTGTCAAATGGTTTATTGAAATAACAGGCTGTTTGTGTGCAGGGCCCTCGACGATCGAGCCGAAGGAAGGTGGCCAAGGACAGAGCCAAGGATTCCTAGTCAAATACACTTGTCTGGATCATGGAGCTTAATGTGTTGCGTGCCCATTTCTCTGAGTATACTAGCATAGTGACATAACAAAGCATGCGCTGTGGGTCTTTGGCCAGGTTCTCTGGCTTTGCACAGACGATGCACACGAAACAGGCGAAACTTGAGCCCCTCACTCTCTGGTCCGTGACCCAAGAACCAGTAACAGACGTCTGGTACCTTCCAGATGTCACAATGGGTGTCGCATCCGTGGCCGCTTTTCTGTTCGGGGGCCAGCAGGTCCCCTTGCAGGGGTTGCTCGCCACATTGGGCCTGCAAGGAGTTAACGATGCTGTGACTTAGCTACGCAGGGCTACAAACCCACCTTTGCACTACGTGTGCTTGGTAATGCATCCAGATCATTAACCCGCAACGAGAGGTCCGAACGAAGCAGGTACTGGGACAGTGTCTTGAGAAGCCAATTGGAATCGCACATGACCCTCTGATGAGCGTGCAGGTGGGCCAAAATTGAAACATAGTCCGCACAGAGTGCCAAGCGCTGGGCCACCGTGTCGTGTTCCTGTAATGGACCCGCCCACAAAGCTAGCAAATTTTGTGCAGACCCCAGCTCCATCAACTCTGTCACTATAGTGTTTCCGCAGGACCCCAGGAAATCGACCGTGAAATTTGGGTGGCCCAGCTCCCGATGCATTTCGATGTTGTGTCGGAAATCGCTTTCGAGACTGGGATGGGTCAGAGTCGATAAAGCAACCGCGAATCCTTGCCATTCTGCTTCGTATACCTACAAAAAAAAAAAAAGAAAAAACCGCTTACTCGTAAGATAGTTGACAACCCGAGGCTGGGAAGAGGAAAGTTACGCATTTTTCGTTTCTACTCTAGAGAATGCGCTTGACCGCGTATTAAAAGGATGGACACTTTTCGTGTTCCCAGTCTCGGGTTCCTCATCATGAACGTGCATCACCAGCTCGTTTCTCTAACCTTCTTTACCACACCAGCGGTAATTACTCGTACTTGACGAATGGTCGCTATCTCTGCGCAAGTCAAGTGTCGATGACAAGAGAGCATTCCCACTAAACTGAAGCTGCCTTTTGGACAAGCAAGCTTGCACACTTGCGTCTTCTTTGTGAAATCCTTCCAACAGCGAAGGGGGTTTTTTCTTCGACAGACGATAACCAACGTGAAGCACGAAATGATTCCAACGCAGAGCGATGACCACAAGTGATTCATCCAATCCCTTTTCAATTGGGGCAGCGCCTCCTCTATTACTCCATGCCTGTCAGATTGACTTCCCAAGGGCGTTCGCTTCTCGTCTGCTAGGATTCTACGAAGGCAGCGCCCCCGCT
>JARGYV010114767.1:0-13143 GCA_029532675.1 Ornithodoros moubata | reverse complement strand
AAGGCATTGTGTAGCATGAGAAGATCGGTTTCGTCACGTCCCCACCTCATACCAGCGAAGTGGCGAATGACGTTGACCCAGCGCTGAGTTCGCCCCCTCGAGGTAGGTCACGTGACGCTTCCATGACAAGTTGGAGTCCAAGATAACACCGAGGAGCACATAAGGAAAGTAAATCGCGCCTTGCATATCTTGATATTACGCGGTCTGAACGAAGCACATGAATTACCGTATATACTGGTACAGAATTAAAAAGCATATCCCCCCTGGTACGTGCTCAGGCAGTACGACAGACAGAACTGACTGACTCCATAAGCAGGCAGGATAACATCATCGCTGTCACTAGGCGCCTCGTCGATTGCATTTATCTACCATGTTAAATAAATAAATAAACAGAAGAGCGCTGAAAGTACAGATGTTATAAGTGACTAGCTACAGGAATATTTTTCTACGTCAGTCCTCCCCCGTCCTCCTCCTCCTCAAAATTAAAAACCTGTAACATTCGTTTTCTACTTGCCTGAGATACCGTTGAAATATCCGGCTCACGTAGACGAGGAGAGCATTCCGCTTCATGATCTTTTCTCGGTGTGGCGCGGCAACGAAGGCCAACACAAAGCCACTGTCATGCAAAAAAAAGCCGGTCACCATGGTGGTGTCTAAGGTCGACTTTTATTAGGCATAATATTATTATTATGCACATTATTCAACGTCTGGTTAGCTAATGTATTGCAGCTACATATTTAATTACTATGATCTAAAACGGTTATGTGAAAACCTGGGGAGTGAGAGGCAACTTGGCAATCCAATGAACTCTGTGCCTTTTCTTACCTCAGATAAAGGAAGGTGGACACACTGAGGAAGGCATTGGTGATGAACTGGAACATTACGCTCTCGCTGATCCGTGCAAGTTCACTAAGAGAATCTAAAATAAAAAAAAAAAAAAATGCAGATTGCTGTTTACAACTCAAGGAGTGCTCACTGAATATTCTCATGTCTCAGTGCAGATGGAATCACTAAAAAGTTGAGCACTTAGGTTGGACCTTACTACACAGTCCAACAAGCGTGTTACTTTCGTTTTTGATAGTTGAGCCAATGGGGACCAAAAGTGTAAAATTACCAGCTTAAACAGATTGTCCCCGTGTGATAGAGGAATATGGGAAAGGTTAGATGAGGGTGGTGGCGATGATGATATAAGATCGTGGTCCGTCTGTCAACCGACCTTCGCTCGTCCCTTCGACGTAGCTATGTTTCCGTGAATGCTGCCAAAAATACTTACGAAATATCTCTAGTCTTGTGACGATATAGGCGTGACCAAGCACCACCCATGACGCCATAAAGACCTTCACGCCAGATACAAAGCGGAGGGGCTCGTTCTCAGGACGACATGTGGTTCTCAGGAGACGACGAGTGTTTCGAATGGCTGAGAACCAGAGCAGAACCTCTACAGGAAAACCTACATGGAAGGAAAAGAGAGATCCGATGAGCAGTGTTCAAAAAACGTGCCAACGAATAACGAGCTGAGGCGCACTTACTATACGTGACTTTCTTCTCGCTGGTAAGATTGCGCAACGGCAGCAGCCATTCCACCAAGGTGGCTATCAAAACCAGGGAAATGAGGGAACTCAGGATAACCCTAGAAAAGCAAAATATATATGTTGGATGCAGAACTGATGAAATCATTCTCTTGTGTCGCTGGGCACCTTCAACCGCTCATGTAGTAAGCTGCGGTTTAAACTCTGGGTTTCAGCTGGGGTGATGCTAACTGTCAAACGGACGTTCGCAAGAGGGTTCGTGGGTGGAAAAATGACAAGTTGGAGGCTGCAACCTTCATAGAGAACTCCAGCTACTGCTGGTTACATAAGCCACACCAGCAACAGTAAGTAGGAAAAAAACGGTAAATGGTACGCTTGATGTCCAACATGCTGTGGCGTTTTTTTTTCTTTTTTTCCTTTTTAAGAAATAATAAATAAATACATTATAAATATATTAATATAAAATTAAATAAATTAATTAATTCTTTCTTTCTGTAAAACGTAAGATAATGAAACTCACATGGCAACCACGTGGGCAGGTTCAATTAGTTTGGGGTCGTTCGTCCTACACAGTTCGACGGTGCTGTTGAAACCGTACTGGCCGAAGACTAGTGAAAATTTCTCACAGTTAAAGGTCACTCTTTGGAGAATGCGATGCAACGAAATGTGATAAGAGCTTACTTGACGATAACAAAAACTGCATCTCCTGTGCAGAACAAGTGGAAGGGATGCACAATCCGGTCCTGGTGCTAATTCTCTGCACACTTGGGTAGTTTGTTGCGTTCGCGATGTTGTAGCGACCCTGCCAAGAATATATAATGGTACAATAAGTTGTTATATAAATAATATGTGATTTGATTCCTATACGATTTGATTCTTTGAGGCAAGCTGACTCATCTCAACAGGATTCAAACGTTCAGGCTTATTATATGAGCACATGTTTTTCGATTTCTGAGCGGGAAAAGAAGTCGGTTCGAATGCTGGCGTAAGTCTTTATTCCATGGCAAACCACATATTCCAGAGCGGTGTACTCTTTCGAAGAGACGCAAAATTCCTGCCCGAAATGACGCCCCTATAGTTTCTGTCTTCACCTCTTTTCGAGCGACACTTTGGCCCTCCGTTGCTCCAACTGCAGTTCTCGTCTCTGTTCATTTTGGAAACTAGGATTACTTTGAATAAAAAAGAGAGCTCTCTTGTTGACACTATATGACCGTGTTTCTCAACTACTATGCAAGTTGTCAGCCCTGAGAAGAACGCTTTCGCTACTTTAACTTCCAGTACGATAGAACAATAGAAAAATGCGAGAACCTTACCGTCATTTCCCCGATCTGCTGGTGCTTTTTAATAATATTCAGAAAATCCTCCTTAGGCGGGTCTGTGAAGAGGGTACAGTATTTGCCCTTGAAGCTGACCGCACCCTCGGAGGTGAAGAACTTAGTCCGCAGGCACTGCTCGTAGCCACCGAGATTCACAAAATTGTTCTCAAGCAAGTTGTTAGGCAGCAGACCGTTGGATAAAACCACTGTACAAAAAAAAAGAAAAGGGGGAAAGAATGCATGAGAAAATGTCCTTTCAATTCACCCCCGCTCCCATAATAAATTCAACAACAAATAAATTCACTTCCTAATGTGGTTTCTGTTTAATGACAAATTCACACGAACTTCGTTTCAAAGTAAAAAAAAATTGTCCTCTAGTCACCTGTGTTGCCTTTCTCACGGGGCTTATATGGTATCATGATGATGCTAGCCTGCGCCTGGACTCTTTATACAACCGTATTACTTTTCAGAACCTAAATGTTTTTTAGTAGTCCTGTAGACCAGCTTAGACCAACCTCTCCGCTACTTGCACGTATAAATTCTCCCCCTGTTATACCGCTTATATTTTTATCAACGTGAGCAGTGCAATAAAAACAAAATCTCAGACGAGATGAACGTCTCCCTGCACTGAACTTGCAAACTAAGCAATTGCTCCCAAAGCCTTACGTCATTCCCGTTCATTAAAAGCGTTGTTGAAAGTAACGGTTAGTTGGTTCTGTGGGAAGAGTTTCCAGACTTGGCATACGTTCCTTGCCATTAGCATCTTCCGACCTGATGCACAAAAACGCACGAAGCTCAGTGATGCATGTTCATTGGTTGAGGTTTCCTCTTCGGGTAAGGATGGTTGCTCTTGCTCAAGGGCAAGGGCACACTGTATTAGCCTTCAAAGGGTTATAGGGGCATGAAGTCCTATGTGGTAATGAATATTGTGTTTTTTCTCTCTCTTCTTGATATTATTCTTAGCGTCATAAGGGACGAGTATCTTCATGAACTCAGAAACGGGAAGGACTAGGCTTATTTTTCCCCTGGTAGGTATGACCTGGAACACGCCTGTATGCAAACATGTCTAAATGTATTATCGAAAAAATGTCAGCCACTACTAAACAGAAATAACCTTCCGCACAGGCGCACGCCCACCGTTTCCGGCAAATAGGGTCAGTAAAAGGTATCATTCGGGATAGCGATGGGTCATCGCCGTGTTCTGCGGTGAAGTTCTGTTTTTAGAGTGTACACTGCTAAGGATACCGCATTCGTGCACCTGGAATACATTTGGGCCTTTTTGCAATTAATAGCACTGCCTCCGGATATTGTATGTGCTCAGCTGTCTGGGTTCTCCCTCAGCCGATAAAGAAGTATGTTGACACACCTCCCTGCAAGGCCAGAGCGAGACGGAGTTTCCCCGAGCAACATGCGGCCATATCGGTATGCATACCGTTCGGTGATGACGACCCACCGTCATAAAACGAAACAGCTAGCGAAAAAGCTAAACGCCTAAACTAGGGGTCCGTCATCGCGGACTACTCCACCTTTGTATTTAAGTTGGAAACATGCAGGAAGCATTTGACAGCATTATCTATTTATCATTGTCTCCCTCTCATCGCTCTTTTATTTCTTCTATGTAAGACGATACATGTGTGATCTCCTGTCTGATCTTTCTGTCAAAACCTTATGTTCGAAGCACTGCATCATACAGTGACATTATGCGAGCACCAAGAACTGAGAGTCACGGCCCTTTCTTTTCTTCTTCCAAATGGAAATATTTCTCTGTATTGCGCGTACCGTATGCATGCCGCGTCTTAAGTCCCTCTATGACTTTCTATTTATACGCATTTTTACGCCCGTCTTGCACAGAGGATAACACGGTATTCACGAAATAGCTAAAGCTAGCGTGTGCCTTTGCGCAATCTCTCACAGAGGAGCCTAAAAAGATTTCCAGTATTCCAACTTGAGGCTTTTTGTTTTAACATGTTATTATCATGTGCCGTTTACGACTTACATTCGTTCCGTTGCACAATTACCACACAAAACATCTTAGACGTGTCAGTTTCGCAGTAACGTTCGTAAACCTCATGTATGTTTGTTCAAGCCTGAGCTGCACGAAGGAATTGACGCACTAAATAATAATTGACGTCATCCAGGTGCATGAAACGCATATTTAACACGCCCCGTACAAAACATCTAGCTATCGTAGACTACTGTCCATCACTAGAGAAAAAGAAAAAAAAGCATGAGCAATCGACATAATGAAAAGACGACTCAGACGAAACAGCTGTTCCGTTTCGTTTAAGCTGTGTCATCTGTTTTGTTCTGCTCAAGCCTATCTTCTCATGGAGTTCTGCTACAGGCGAACCTGCGCCAACGTGATACCAGTCCCCCATGGCGTCATGACCGGGAATTCCAGCACGGCGTTACCCACTATATGAATAAACATGCAAAATGGATCACCATGTTGCACTCAAGAGCCTGTATAGTACTGAACCCGACGCGGACACATTCCGTCTCATGTAACGAGACGTCAGGTCGCCTAGAAACACCGCTACACGCGTTTAGGCTTAACGTACATAGGGTGGACACCTGTTGCATAAG
Source organism: Ornithodoros moubata (assembly GCA_029532675.1). Lineage (NCBI taxonomy): Eukaryota > Metazoa > Arthropoda > Arachnida > Ixodida > Argasidae > Ornithodoros > Ornithodoros moubata. The sequence continues at coordinate 7,712 of JARGYV010114767.1, read as the reverse complement.
TCTTGAACAGCAGCCTTGCCGCATAAACGCCGTTGGCAACGAGCGTTCAGTGCCTCGAGTTCCTTAAGCTCATGAAGGCACACTCGAGTTTGGAACTGAGGCTTTCTCATAATGTCGTCTCACAAATTTGTTTCTATCCTACAGTGGTCGCACCAACTGGAAATACACGCAATCTTAACCGGTAGACGCACAGTATATGCTAATAGGCTTTCACACAAATACCCAAGGCGAGAAAGAAGAGAAAAATAAAAGAAACAGAAGAAAGAAGGAGGGATAAAAGATAACGAGCAAGGTTACATCTACTCGAACAGAAGCAAACGGAGCACAGGGTAATCAAAGTTTTTTTAGAAAGACAGAAGAGGTGCTCCTGTTTTTTCTTAAAGCTATACTGAGTACGCAGAGGGGCTCCAAAGGCCAATGAACCCCAGTGACCACGTGGGCCGCTTGTGGCACCTGTGAAAGTGGTGTCCCGTGAAGAACGAAAAAAAAAAAAAAAAGAAAGAAGTCTTGTCTTACAAAGCAGTCATCGGCTGCTCACACTAGATGAGTTTAATTAACGCTCCAGTAGTATAAAGTTGTGATATGTACTGCATATACACTGCATTTGTTCAAGAACACGAGCAAAGGCAACCGTGTGTTGCAACTGGCATCGAACTCTGCAGTAAGACGAGTACGCCGAAATGTCACATAGGACGACCCCTGACACTTATGTTCTTTCCATAGCCATTCGACTATAATTTGAAAGATAACATTTCTGTTAAACGAGGAGATGTGCTTCTGCACGCTGGCATTGAACATTAGTCAACTCTTCAGACGAAACTCAGCAGAAGGGCAGAATAAGACACTTACTCCTAAGAGAAGATACATCCTTCTGGCGTAGTCCCAGGAACAGCTTGAGTAGACTGTTGGAACATTCTGGTGACATTTCATCACTCCCTGTTACCTCAGACACCAGCGGTAAAAACTTTCTGACAAGCAGCTGAATGACATCCTTAAAATCCTCCTCCAAACTTCGGATAGGTGCACCTTCCCCTTGGACGCTTGCTCGCGTTTTTTGAAAGAGCACACACAACACCAACACCCAGGAGCAGACCCTCATCTTCAAACACAGATCGCACGAGGTTGTGTCGTGTGTGTGTCTGTGTGTGTGTTATATCATCACTGTGGCCGAATGTTACTTCCATTGGAGAAGGGAAACCGTATTAATACCTATAAAAATTGCGAGAGAATTCCGAGGATGAGGATGACGCCAGAAGGGAGGAGGGCTGTTTTCTTTGCAGGCGAAAAATTACGCGCGTTTCGTGTAAGTGGCCTTGACGGACATTTCGGACGTAACATGGAGGAGAGGAAGCAAGTGAGGGGAGGGGGAATGGGATGACGGACAAGGGGCTCTGGGAGAAACCGGTCGTAACTTCTCTGGGAAAAAAGTGGTTCCTGCCGAAATAAAGATGCTCTTTCGACATAGGTGAGCCCCATGTGAACTCTTTTACCGCGTTAGACCTGTGCTACGTCACGTATAGAAGCTTTAATTTGGTTCTGCATAAGCAAGGTGCGGCATTCAGTGGGCGTTAAGAGTTCCCTGAACCGAAGTGCTCGGAAGAAAGGTGTTGTCTGGTGTTTTGGTCCAGCAAGGACGCCAGCTGAGCTCCCCCCGACCAAAATTCCCATTTCGAATTGAATAGCATAGGATGAAATGGAAACGGCGTGTGCCCTTCAATGGTGTCATTAAGAATAACGTTCTTCCTATCTTTTTTATTATATTATTATCGTTGGGTTTTTTACGTTGCCATTTCGAGCCTTGGTCAATACGGATATTCCCAGTAGATGGCCTGTGTTATGCTTATCGGATGCATTGTTCTTGCTGTGCAGCATCTTGAGAAAGGACTAAGTGGTGTCGAATCTGGCGCGACGTCATGGAATCTCGAATGTTTTTCCCAGATAGTGCTCGTTTGCTGTTCTAAGTCTATATGTGTATATCGTTAGATTTATTTTGCTCATGCTTAACTCATGTACACTGCCTCCGTCGAACAGTAACTCAACAATCCCTGTTCAGCTATTTATTCACTTTTTGGTATTTATGGACTGCGAGGACTTTAGTGGTTGTAAACAAATTAACTGTATCTCCTGCCTCCTCTTGTGAAAGAATATCGTATACCGGTTAGTTGAATATCACTAAATTTCTTTGAGCGTTCTTGTACATGTTATGTCCTTACGACTTCCATCGCACGTTTCTTGCACCAATGTTCCTGGATATGATTCTGGCACAGAATCTGAGACCTAAATGATTTTTTCAGTATGCTTTCGTACCCATACCGGCACAGACGAAAAATTCCTGAGAGAAACTCACAGGCGCGCACGCGCACACAAAGGTGCAGAATATATCAGCTCTGATGTCATAGAGTAACTCAGGTGTTTAACGGATACTGTTGATGTGTTGACAAAGTGATATTTCTCACGAATCCTGGTCATGTGGTCTCCTGTGCCAAAGTTGAGCACAAACAATGACAGAAGCAATGAGACAAAGAACCGCCCTGGAACGCAAAGACAGTTGCCAGGTCAGGTTGGCAGGGTGGCCGTCAAGTGTCGCACGGACTTTCGTGCCCAACAATGATAAACAGTGCTGGTAAATTGACAGTATCATTCAAGACTTGTAATGATTAGATCATATTGTACTATTCCTTAATCTTGTAATCATCTAACAGACTTGTGCTTCCTGTTCAGAACTTTGTCGTACCTTATTTACTTCATCATACTCGCAACAACAACCATATCACGCACAAACTATATTCTGTTGTCATTAACCTCTTCCGCTCTATAGATCTGCAATAATCAAGCAGACTGGCTAAGAGGCATCGGGAATATAAAATAATTCAAACCTATATTGTTCATCTACATTTCTTTACATCCTCATAGTGCATCATGCTTTTTGTTTTTCTTTACTTCTTGTTCCGCCCACTGATTCTGTTCAGGGCCAGTTTGTTTTTTAGTTCCCGATAACGCCGTTGGTTTTCTTAGTATTGAAGTCTATTTCAAGCTTAACCTTGCTCCTCGCATTATGTGCTTTGCATTTAGTAGCATGTATCCCATTCCTAGACTACATCACGGAACTTTCCCTCACAGCCATTATCTGTGCCTCCACGAAAGCTTGGTTTATTGGATAACAATAAATAAAGAAAGGAAAGGAACAGCCCCTAGAGCAAAATGTATGATTTGCTTCAAATGGGAATGCCGTTCAGTCGTATTGTGGAAGCTCTAGGTGGTTACTCGTGTCTCTAAAATTACGTCAGAAAGTCAGAAAGTGAGGGATGCTGGAAGGAACAGGTACATGTTTCGGAACTATTTTCGCTTCCTATTTTGCGTTCATGTGACCGGCATTATACATACATACATCTCGCCTAATGGATGTCTATCCCTCCACATCAGCGATGCTAGCGGAACAAGTGACTACCCATTCCACCTTGCGCCCATGTAATTGTGGTCCATTCGCTGACCTTGATCGGAACCAAAGTTAGTCGCAAGGCTAGTTCAAATGGTCTTGAAGAGATGTGGTAGACAGTGCGCAAAATTCCGATGTAGGCAGGTTGTATTACGTAAGCCCTGTTACGCCCATGTTTTGCATCTACATCGCTTAAAGAGACTTTCATAAACATCATAAAAAATCATGCATGCTCGTGTTCGTGTGACGTAGAGAAGCGGGAGTTGTTAGAAAGCAAATAATCGATTGGTAACAGGGAAACAAATTTAAGTGCGAATCTAAAGGGTTCAGATAAGAAAACTCTAGTGTGTTATCACGTGGAATAGAACATAAGACGTGGTTTCCATTCCCTCACTAATTATCTGTTTACTGTAAAGCTGTTTATGCTGCCAATGGCTTCTCGGAAAATTAATTAGAAGTCTTACAGGGTGGGTTGCTTGATTCAGTTTGATCAAAAGGCATATATTGGCATGATATAAGGATGCCGAGGATGTAAATCACAATGACTATGGTTTTGTAAAGGACTTCATGACGAGTAGATTTTGAGTGTCTCGGTAAAAAGGCAAAGAACCGTTGTATAATTAAGAGAGGAAAGAACTTTATATTTAAAAAAAATTAAACGCAAAGCAAGCTTGACCTTGGGCAACGAACTGGACGTCAGAACCCAACGAGCTCAAGCTCTTTCGCGTTGGAAAAACCTTCCGCATCATGTATGAGAAATCCTGTTTGCGCACTTTCTATTCACAAATTCTGCAGCTGGCGTAATATCGTTTGTCCGTGTAAGGATCATATTGTAACGTATCTTGAAGCTCACCTATGCGAGAAGTAACAGAGGAATCTCCTTGCACAACCATGTATGCTATCACAAAGACAGAAAAATATATTTCGCGCTTAATGAATACCTGAGACAGAAACGATTACGCAATATGTTTGTTTTGTTGTGTAAAATTAACCTCTGTAACTGCACTACTGTTGTGCTCACAGTACTGTTCGGAACATTCCTCGAAAGCTGGGCAGTGAGCAATGATGTCTCTAGAAGCTTGGACCACGCAGAACCCGCTAGACGACGAGGGATCCTAAGCATCATGCTCAAACGTCGTTCTCTGGCCTCCAGTGGTTGAGGCAAAGGCCTGGCTGTCGTACAAAGACCTCCACGAGAAAATACTGTTTTCGTTTCACCGCTGCATTCACCAACGACCTGGGCGTTATTTCTAAAGTGCTGGTTGATCGGCAATTCAGGTGTGCTATGCTGCCTTCAGAGCATGAAAGCTACGGCCAGGTTCATGTTACTGTGATTTCTCAAGGTGGGTACGAGAAACTTTTTTGCTGCGATGTGTGGCCGGAAGGTTGCCTCTTCAGACTATACGTTGGTCGGTTGAGGAAAGATGGGGCCAGTAGCATACAATATGCAGCAAATAAGACGAATGCCCTTTAGGCTACTGAATATCAATGCAGGAGTCTAATGAACAAAGTCAACTTGAGAACGTGGTGGGCATAAATCCCGAGGGGCATGCAGGAGTGGCATTAGTGGTAACTGATAACGAATACGTTATCTTCCACGTTGATGCGGGACGAAACTGATTGTGAAATGGTATGGGCCTCGGTTTATTGTGGACCTGGTTACTACCAGCTGGAAGAAGGTACAGATGTCCAACGCAGTATTGAAGTTCTTCAGTGGCCGTCTCATTTTCTTCATTCCAAACTTTAGGTGCTTTCACACGTTGTCCTCGGGGACGATTTTAACCTACCAAATATTGATTGGTTTAACACGTCCCTTACAGGTCACCGCCAGCATTCTGAGCCTCTTATTGGTATTGCTTTTCGCGACAATCTTCCGCAGGTGCTTGACTTTCCCACGAGAAAAGTGAACGATTGTAAGTCGTTGCTTGACTTGGTGTTGTAAGCTCAACATTCGAGAAGTACCAGGCCCAAGGAGCTGCTTATGGTTAAGGCGTCATGTACATGTGTGATGTTGTGCACAAGATTACGAAAAGTTGTACTTGTATTACTTTTCCAAGCAGGTGGCAACATTATCTGTTATTGCGTACATGTATGTATGTAATGGGCGCCAGCAAAATCTTTTAGTTTCTTTTGTTACGATCATCACTATCATCAACTGTTACGCATCTTATCGTTTAGTGAGTGAGATGAAGAAATCGGGAATTTTTAATAACTGTGTTTACTTATACTGTCCGTTTTTGTTTCCTCCTATAGAACAATTAACCGATTATACGCCAATAGCTATCACTATTCTTATATTTATACTGGTATGGCGTATTTTTATCATTTGCCAACTATTTATTGCTTAATCTGTTAGCCTCTAAACACACACTTACGTCACAGTGTACTTGGTTACGGGCTAATGGGTTTCATTTCCCTCGGGGAGAGAGGAGATTATGACCAATCTTTCTTAGAGCTCCCTATATGTACGCACATCGGTCGAATGTGCTTGTTTGAACGGCGTGTGAGATGCATGGAGTAGATGCAATGCCAACCTTCAATGCGTTACCGTGATAAGAAGGCCATTAGGAGGCCAAAACATTACAACACGTTTTCCCCCCTGACAGGGGAATTACCCATGCGAATTTCTTCCACTACGTTAACAACGACCCCGCACGTACACACCTGGTTCATGGCTCCTGGCTTTCGGAAATACACCTTCTTCCTCAGACGCGCGCCGTCAGCGGAAGCCCATTGACATCATATATTGAATACTTTTTATATATAAGTGAGTCACTGTAGAACCCAGGTGAGTTCATGAAATAGGGACAAGTCAAAACTCCGTGTTTTTCCTCGCTCTGCATGACATAGGTGTAAGAAGAAAAAAAATGTGGATGAATAAAATGCCACTGGGCTGCAATTAGCAAACCTGTTACATGACGTAGGCAATGCTGCGCTGAGGATTGTACGTACAAGAATTGGCCACTGGCCAGATCTAAGGATAAACACTATTTGCCCGTCATAGTCGAATGATTCAAAACTTTGTGAGCTTTTTTGTTTGTTCAAGGTAGTAATTAGTCAATTTGTGCGAAACCAGTGTCATGTTGAGACGGGACAATTTTTTCGCGTGAGTCTTAAACTAAATACAAAACAAAATTGCGATGAAGCATTAGTTATAGTAGCTGTTAACATAAATTTCTGTTGAATAAAAAGTGTTGATATCTTCATAAATGTAACCTAACATGACAAGCATACGACTTACGAATGATCATTTCGGGTTCTCTTCGGCTGCTGTCATTCATCAGTGAGGACTTTGTTCTTGTCTAATTTTCGCGCATTTTCTGGTCCCACGTTAGTCAATCAAGTCCATTGAATCATTCTGCATACGTTTTTCGAAACATGATCAACTTCGAAAAAAGAGTTCGGAGCTATTTTCGTCATCTATCTGCTTTCTTTGTTCTTTACGAAAATGTAGAAAGCTACAAATTATACTAGAATGGGCTGTATCTCTGATGAAACGTGATTAAATTGTGGGATTTACTCCTTCAAGTAGCCTTCTGGTGCTAACTAGTCTAGACTTGACCAAGAATGACTCTGACACCGGGAAACAGTACCTTACATCGCCTTTATTCCGTACTACGTCCGCACCACTTGGCCTCCTCTCTCCGCTTCCACACGGCCCCGATGCACCCAACGTTCGCCGACGAGTTCCAGCCCCTCCCGGCGTCACCACGAAATGATTTAGCCCTGGACACGACTGTCGTAATAGTTGTAGTGCCTTGCTGCTAGTATAGCTACAACATTCTGGAGATACTTCTCAGGCGATATACCTCTGTGTTGGCATTAGATAGAGATCACAGCCATGTTTTCAGGCCGACCCCTTAAAGAANAGCCATGTTTTCAGGCCAACCCCTTAAAGAACAAAAAAAAAAAAAAAAAACTACACTACAATATGTTGACACCACACCTTGACCGGCTAACAACGGTCGTGGACTAATGTACGTGCTATTACGGGCGACATGTCTCAGGCGATTTTCGTGAGAGCTAGATTGGTGATCCGCCGAAAATAGTATCCTCATGATTGAGATATCAAATAATAGGCATGCTATTGATACGGTGTTCAGGGAGAAGCTGTGACGTCAGAGCGATATCGTACAATGACATTACCGCCTCCGTTCCTCGAGTATACTCCGAGGTTGTCCGCTTGGTATGTAATCCGCATTCAGGTTGCTTACTTGGAGGTATAATTGGATAAATATACTCTATGGCGATGCTGTGTGATTTTCTTTTTTTTTTT
>JARGYV010114765.1:0-15797 GCA_029532675.1 Ornithodoros moubata | reverse complement strand
AGGGAGTAGCTGTGTGCTAACTCCAGTTTTGAAGCAGCAGCCAAAGCAGCGGCCATCGCGCACAGACGTCTTTTCAGTGCTACGTCCATCTTTATTCTGCCTAGGGGTAACGCATGGAAGCAAAAAGACGGGAGCGCCCTGATTCACAGAACGGGATAGCCACGGCCGCAGGTGGACTTATCCTCATGTATGTGAATGCTCCAGCGGACGGGCACCCCTTGATCCGCGTGACGTCACTCGGGCGGACGAGGACCGGTCCGGGGGATATGTCCTCCGTGTGAATCCACCCTTAGTGTCAGTATGCCCCAAGGTAGCAACATATACATACGAAGGTAACACGTGATTTTATAAAAATTTTACATTTTTGCACGCGACAGTACTTATTTGAGATAAAGATGCATTATTCATTTCAATAAATCTTTATTTGCAACGCACACAACGGCGGAAATTGCATACGGCAACTTTACCCGGGCCGTACGAGTACCACCGGCAGCCGCTTTGTAATGACAACGTGAGTAAGCAATGATATGACATGGTTCGTATCATGATTGACAAAAGGTCTTGATAACTGCATGACGCATTCGAGTCGCCAGCTGGTATATTGGCGACGCGTGTGTCACAGGCTGCGCAACAAAAATGCGGCGTCATTTTGTGTTCATTTGGATCCGCTGTGTGCCTTTCTACAGCCTTCCATTACTAGGTACTACGTATGTAGTCGAAGCGTTGAAAAGGCTAAAAAAACAGTGATATCATGAGAGTTGCTTCGAGTTACAAAAATGGCAGCCTCAATGGATCCGCCCACTCCGGGCACCAAACCACGTGGCCTCTCGCAGCGAGTCAACGCGCAGTGCGGTGACTTGAATAAGGGGGAAAGTGTGTCGATACTCCAAGCTTAGGCTTATGTAGTGACTGCAGTCTACACGAAACACGCCTTACATGTAACGGCCACAAAAGTTATGTTATACCTAACTGTCGTCTCGCAAGCTGAATCTGCGAGAGCCGACACGCATTTCTAGTGCCAGCTTGCAGATCCCGATGTTGACGTTACGATCTCTTTAGCAAACGCTGTGATGGCGCCGCAGATAGCACCGCAGATAGCACCGTACCTGTTTGAAAATAGCCACCAGCGACTACCTAAGAAAAGAGTTCCCAAAGTAGCAACCACGGTTGCCTGGGGCAGAGTAGCGAAACGCATATAGGGACGCGCACCTGTCGTTGCGAATGCAAGAGCCAAATCGTAACAGCGACAAAGCGGAGCAGCTACCTGTGGGGGCCGGGCTGCCCCCTGCAAACAGTCACTGCAGCAGCTGTTCGCAAACCCTTGCGTTTAAGCGAAGCATCGTGACCAACAGATCCCGAGAGACTCTTGGGGTGACACTCGGAAGTGTTACAAAGCAGGGTGAACCAACTCCTGTATCAAGCAGGAAATTCTAAGTGTGCGTATTTCCCTTTTTTTCGGTGTGTCTTATTCAGTTTTTTTATCGACTATTGGATCAGCAAAACATTCTCGTTATTAAGTACGCGCCTTTTTTCTATGCGCCGCTATTCTGATGTTGAAACAAGGCTGAGTTTTGCCGGTATTGCGCAGCATCTGCCGCACAATACCGGCAAAACTCAGCCTTGTTTTAACATGATGGCAGTCTACGTTGACACATCGATACGTGGCCACCGAGGTAGGCTACTTCCTACCGTAGTAGCACAGCAGCTCACCGAATGTTAGGCGCTTTACTGTTCTTCGGCATGCATACATGCACTTTCGCCATAGATTGTGGTCGTGTTATAACCTCGACCACTTGGCTGGACTCAAATATGGCGTTAGTCGAGTTGGATAAGGAGAAGGGTCGGCGGATGTTCCGGCGTTTAATTTTTGAGGACGGATTCAAATGACTCTCGCAGCACTTGACAAATCTTCCATAGCAATTGCCACAAAGCGACGTACGTACAAAATTTATGCAACAAATTGATCAAGTGCAAAAAGCTTCTTCCGGAACCTGACGTCGTGTGCGCGTATGTGGGAGGGGAGGGGTGAAGGTAAATAGGGATCCATAAATTCCACGCGGCTTTTGCATAGTAAAATTCCTGTACACGCTACAAAGCTGAGTAGCAATTTCATTACTGTAATTAAATTACAGTAACCGATTACTCTTTCCGGTTGTAATGTAATCCATTAGTTTTAACATTATGTAATTTGGAATGTAATTTAATTACATTCTGGCAGTAATTTTTATAGGGTTACTCGTTGTAACGGCAGAACGCATTACAGCAAAAATAACGGCTAATCGTACTGCAGAAGCCGGCCGTAAAAAAATCCCTCCATCCATGCATTACCCATTACTTTTGTACAAAAGAATTGAGTGTGTATTGCGTGTAAGAGACTTCAAGTTCACAAAATTCCAACGTCCATAACGGATGGTGACGCGCGTCACTGGTCATCGGTGGAGGATCATTGTTTCTGTGTCTCATTGTCTGGACAACATTCCTAGCAGTGATGGAGCTTTCCCTGTACTGTGAAAGAAGAGAACGTTTTGCATAGGTAAAGACACGTTCACTCATAAGGGTGGTAGCTTAACTGACGGACACTTGGACAGTTAACATTGCTTTTGCACCAAGACAAGAGCTTCCTGCTGTAGGACAGAGCGCCTGTATCCGTGTGGAAAAATAACCAGAATAAAATATATCCCTAATGCGTGGCCTGACAATAAATTTTGGCCACTTAAATGTCCGAATACGCGGCCAGAAGACCGACAGTAATGACTTTGTAATGTCACACTTTTACATAGTAATTGTAATGACATTACAGTAAATTTCACATTACATAGTTGGGCTAGTGAACGCCGTCATTATGTGTCGTGTATTATCTTGTCCCCCTTTTGCGTTTCGCAGCATATTTGACTGAGGATTTCCGAACCAAGTACAGCGGTACATGAAAGAGAAATAAACTGCAAATAAACTCGTTATGCAGTGACGTCATAGCAGGCTATGTTCTGTTGCTCTCACAATTACTATTAAGGGAACTGTAAAGTGAATACCAAACCCTTTTAATCTGTATGTTCCTCTGAAAGCTCCTACCTTGGATGCCTCAAATACCAAGTATATTCCTCGAATGCATTTTTAGCAATCGAATTTCAATGATTGCCTCTCAAAACTAGGCAAGGGCAATCATTCACCATGCAACACTACGAGACGCGCGTGGCCGACGAATGACAACAGTCTGCCCTCTTCTTTGCATGATACGGAGTCCTGTTACGCATGACGCCTAGGTTAAGAGATGCCTAGGTAAAAGAGGCGATCCATAGAGGAGATGGACAGAGGCCGTTGGTGACATCCAAGGTGACAATCTCGACGTGTGAAACGCAATGTGCTCGACAACAGGAATTACATTTTAGGTAAGGTTTAATAGTAATAAGAGAATCGTCCTAAATGTTTCGTATGATACCGCGTTATCACGTGATATCTGTCCGCAAATCCTGGATGCGAAACCAATAAGTCTTCCCTTTTCAGATGTTTTGGGGCGCTGCCATCTGCTGAAAGCTCATTCTTAATATTAATTGATGTAAAACATATTGGAGTGAATATACGTGAATATAATAACACAATGGTTGCATTTTACTTTACCGTTTCTTTATGGTTCAGTTCAGACTGCAGTGAGCGAACCGAGCGCTGTGAAGTTCTAAAGTCGATAAGTGTAAAAGGCGCGTTTTGCGCTGTTAACGCGCTGAGATCAGCACGAACAAACCATAGTGGCCGAAAGGGGAATGAGGTTTTTCCACACTTTCATGCAGTCATTGTTTTGTAATCTGGGCCTTTCGGTCGCACTGAAGAAAAAAAGAATGGTCGCGCATGGACCATCCTACCTAACCAAGCCACAGTTGATAGGTATTAATAATACGCATGAGGGGCTGTTGCGTGCGCTGAACTCAAACACAGGAAAAGAACGGTGAAAGAGGGCGAAAAATACTCTAACGGACGTTACGAGACAGCACAACAAACAAATCACTATTGCCACTTCGCCTTGTAATAAACATCGACAGCAACGTCACCAGACTTACAGTAACTAACTTGCATACAAGTCATCATGCTTTTACCATGTAGCTGTACTAAAGCGCACCGCAAGCTGTGCGGACCAGCGCCACGACTTGCATGTCCTGGCAATGATCCCTACAACCTTTGGTGCCCACAGTAGCGACTGTAACGAGGCCCGCAAAAAGGCAACCGATAGGAGCTCTATTCTATAGCATTCTATAATATTCTCAGCTTTGTCTCTATTCAAAACGTCAGTGGAAAGATATTCACTTAAGCGCTTCCAATACATGCAGTGACGTCTGAACACTTGCCTCAGTGATATCATGTTCACGCACCATCTCTGTGAGTCAGTCTTACCTGAAAGGAAGAAAAGAACACATGTAAAACAAAAGGAACTACATATATATACACACACGTCGAACAGTGGGAAATTAGCCATATGCTGTATCAATAGATAGTCTTCATCATGCTCCTGATAAGCCCTGTCAATCGCAGGAGGTTGGGTCGCTCATCTCTAATTGACTGCGCTATCACAGTGTCCTGAGGAGTGGCGCCATAGCGTAAAGATAAACGGTCGTGATAAAGACTTCAACGTCGTTTTAGTTTTTCTTACTTTTCGAACTTTTACGTGACATTGAGAAACGGGCCTACATTTTACCGTCGCCGCTGAACAATTTGGTGGCAAAAGAGTGAAGATGTTTGTATCCGACCCACGCCAGACCTCAGTGATTGTCTTCTAAATCGATCCACATGCGCAAGTAGAGAAAGCAAACAGCAGATATCCACGCTGTAAAGACAAAAGGAGTAGGAAAGGAATAAAACAGTGGCGTTTGCGCTTAATTATCCTTCTCACAGGAGTTTTCAACGTGATATATCGTATTTTTAGTCCTGCAACTTTTCGCGCCATCACCAGAGGAGTTAGATGAGTGGTATTTTACCTTAAAAACACCTTACACCTTAAAAAAACCTTAAATTACTCTTAAAATGACACTTGATCTACCGATGGTGGTTGTGTCAAATTCCGCTGGCCTTGCAGTGGCGGACAACGTGATGACAGTGTCAGAAAAATAAACGAATAAAAATAATAGTTGCTTGATCGAGTAATGCTTCTAGCCACCTGCTATACAGAGAAGTCTTTTATTTTTCTGACTTGCTCAACAGCAGTAGTGTACGCCTCTTCGAGACACATGGTACCTATGTTTAGTGTCTCGAAATGAGTACGCATGTTCCTTCCTGCAAAATGGACCCAAGGTGCGGTATCACATTGAATAAGCGTTGGTCAGCAGCTTGCAGTTGAGTGATGTTTTCTTTCAGAGCTAGGCAATGTTGTGTGTCACCTTTTACTCATAAGCGACGTAACCCTGATGTGTACGAAATACTGGAACACATTAAGGCAAGTGTCCTGGCAGTGTTCTGGCTGGATGTGCATTCACAGAATGTTCTTAACACAGATGTGTTAATTTCGCGTTCGGACGTGTGCGTATTAACTTAACTTCGGAACACAGTGAATTTTTTTTAATAAACAGTTTTGCAGCAGTTCTCTTGGTTGTGTCATTACATCAGCGCTTGCACTGCACATCTTTGCAAATCGTGCATGCTTCAAGTAGGGTAGAAAAAAAGAATCCAGTTAAGGTGTGCATGCGAACCATTAAAGGAGCGAAAAAAATTGCATTGAACTGGTAGATTATCGGATATTTAAGGTGTTAAATATATGCCATTAATGTTTTGTGTGTACATGATGCATGGCATTCTAATAAGTCGTACAAAGTGGTAACTATAGACCATAAGGGACGGAGTACATATACCCTTTCTATGAAGGAGTAATATAACACTTTATGTGGAATGAGCTAGGATCAGGGATGATTTCTCCTTATAAGGGGTCAAAGTAGCACGTTTCGTTCTAACAGTGTACCTAGTGCTCAATGGCTGCCGTAAAATGTCTTAGAGGCATGGGTATTACAGGATCTTTAGCACCAATCGTCACTGTCATTCTTCAACATCTTCAACAACTCAGTGACAAAGGCAATCTCCCTGCAGTGGATCCCAGGATGGCGTCGGTTGTGACTTTGGTAGCACGTCACCTTTTGCTATGGAGCCATTCTTACTGTGGATGCTAGAAATTCGTTCATAGGGTACGTTGTTCAGGACAGTTGTTCAGGGACGCCATTTTTTTCGACGGATATAAAATACGGTAAGTTGAGATTCTGGCGCAGGGTGAAGAACCTACAGGTGAGTAACATTAATCCAGAGGCCGGCCAATGTGTGTCGTTAGACCTCATGGCGTAGCAGTATGATTGCATACCTTTGACGTACAGCACCGCATTGTATTTCATGATTTTTCTTATTTTTTCTCCTTCGTCGTCGTCTTTTTGGCGTAACACTTTTCCTAGACGTTCTGCGCAATAGCGAGAACTTTTCAAACGACGTGTATGAGACGGAACATCACTGAATTCTGTAGTCTAAGATTGTATTACCGTCCTTTGATGTATCTAGTATTCTACATCCTCCTCCTTTTGGCTCTTTTCGTTCCGTTCGTTCCACATAGTTAAATCTACGTGTTCCTGAAGCCTATGCTGAAGCAGCATTTCATGATGTATTGCAAAGGCCGAAGCCAAGAATACGTGATACGGATACCAAGAATACGGGACGCCCATCCACCTCGCCCCATTTACGTAGGAACTTTCCTCCGCCACACGGGTGATCACGCAAATTGTTTTGGGCACCTTTTCTTTCACGCCCTATTCTTTTTTCCTCGACACGCCCTCGTTCGTGTGATACAGACACCCCACACCAGGGTGTCACTTTTTCTCTTCTGCCCACTTTCTTCCCTGCTCCCCTATTTAAGACCGGCGAAGAAAGCGGAACTCTTCTCCGAGGCACTTGGCTCAAAACCGTCACCTCCTTTCCCTGCGCTCCCTCTTCATCCCGCAAACTTCCTCACTTTTACAGACAGGCCAGGGAGCGGCGAACATAGGAGCGGCAACAGATAATTTATGTCGAGACGAATCCAGGAACACAGTGCTGGTCGGCCGCCAATAGACACAGCCCTTGGCATCGGAGGAGCTCTCTCGAATGCATTGCTTCTTTTTGCCTGCCTCTTTTTACTTCATTTTTCTTTTATTACTTCTTCCCCGCATGAAGACCGACGTCTCTTCTCTTTCTCTTGTTCCACGTTGTCCTTTATACCTGTCCCCTCTCATTATTTTTTTTTTCTTTCATCGCTCAGCCATCTTTATTTATTGACGGTGAGAGCGAATTACGCAGCAGCAAGGTAATCGCGCGCAGCTGGTGGCAGCTCAGGGAAACTGTTGCGTTCGCTTGATTATTCAGTGCAATTTTTGGGCCGTGTGCCGCCGCTGCTGCTTTCCAGCGCGAATGCTTAGTATTATGGTTTTTCGTCTCTTCGAATATTCGCTTTGTCTTCTTCGCGCGGTTGCCGATGACATGGAGACAACCATCGAGATCGCTATACACCAATGCACTCCGGTCGCGAAGGAGGAGAAAGCGAAACCCTTTTCAGGGAATTGCACCGATGCGCACCGGCCTGTAAGTCATTAGTATTACGAAATTGGACTCAATAATGTTCGAAACAGAAACCTGGCTGTGCTCAGTGAAGAGGTGGGCTGTATAAGAGCACATCAGACAAGTCTTGAAAAAGAGAAAGCAAAAAAATAAAAATAAAAAATCAGGGGATAGAGCTCAAATGCAGTGATGTAATCAGCAGAGTATTCTCTCATTGAAACGATTTGTAATGATGTTATATCGTAGGTCTGTCGCTGCAGACTGATTGACAGAGGCATACTGTAACCGTGCCGTCCATTTTCAAGTGCACAGTTTCCCTGGTAAAATACCAAACGCAGAAACAAACGGAACTACCGTACGCAAAACAACCGAGGTCACCGTACAACGACATCGCGAATGCTTTTCCCACAACACAATTTAAAGTGATGAACCCCGAAAATCAGTGCGGCCAACCGCCAAAATGTCGATGCGAAGGGGTCCTGCGCGAGGTACACCGTTCAGAGCATCAAACGAGAGAAGCCCAGTGTGATTCTGAGCAGGCACTAAGACTCCCCTGGCCAAAGAGTGGCAAGTGACTCAATCCAAGTGCTCTCGCGTAGTCGTCTGCAGGCTGTCTACTGTTTCTAGATAGGAACCTTTCCTATAAAAGGAAATCATCGCGGCGTGCACCTGACACGGTGGACGGGAAGCTTCTTCTTAGGAAAACGCCGCCGATATGGACGTTAAATATGAGCTGTGGAGGAGCTGTGCGTTCCTGCAATCTGAATGACACTAGTGGCGAATGCCAGCTGGATACACAGCAGTGTGAGCCGCTGTCGCAGAAGGATTATGTACTCGCATACCTATAATACAGAGTATAGAACAGGTACATGGCCTCGATCCCTATTCCTAAAGCCAGTTAAAATTCAGAGACAACTGTCCAGGTGTTTTCGTTGATGAGAAGACACGACAGCGCTTCGGCTTTATATAGCTGAGACGGCTGACAAAGAAATTTGGGCAGGCTTCGTAGGGAAGGGTTCAAAATACGTTACAGTAGTGCAGCTACACTTGTATTAATTCTTTTCATGCAAGCTGTGTCAAACAGAATACATTCGATCAGACACATGAGGCAACACGTCACTTGATACCTCTCAGCTACTAACCAAAGGACAAGGATGGGCAGTATTTAAATGTATTTTATTTAAAATACTATTATAAGTCTTATAAGTGTAGTTATAATACCGTTTTGATATATTTCTTTTCATAAATACACGAAAGTACATTATGTGTCAAGTTGCTGCTTTTTTTTTTTACCTCGTACATGACTGCTGGCAAATTGCCACCCTCATCAGAGCCACAAAGTTACAGGATACATTCCGTTGTCCCGGTTCATGGGGCGGCTGTGGTTTTGGGAGAGGATAGAGTAAATAGAAGCAGAAGTGTAGTGCAGCCCCGAAGAGAGCGCATGACTGCTCCACACGTAGAGACGTTCTCTCGCATAGTTTCGGATCACGTAGCGGCGGCGGCGCCAACGGGTGAGATACAACAATTCGCTGTTAGCTTCTGAATAAGACGATGGCTGCAGCATGACGCACCGTACTGGACGGAGCATTCTTCACCACCGTTGCACATAACGGGAAGTTCGTCCAAGCGTGATGTCAGACATGCAACAATATTGTCAGCGGTTCAATTATCCGCTACGTCGAATTTCATGCTGTACTTGATGGTGGGTACAATGATGCCCCCACGGTTTCTGGGCGCTACAAGGGACGTCTCAACTTGGGGCTCAGGACGAAATATATTTGTTCGGTCGCGAACGAACGAACGAAGATAAATCATGAAGATGTTATGGGGAATCGCATTCACAATTTATGTAGCCATTCTTAAAGTGTACAAGTCATTTAAAGTCTGTATGTATGTGCCATCCTGCAGGTATACTGAGCTTTGTTTCACCAACATAACAGGGAAACATGTGGCTCTAAGGAAAGAGGGTTGTAGTCTCGAAAAACCCAAATAAAATTCGATTTTGACCAGAATTTTCTCAATGCGCTCCCTAGTATGGTTCGATCTGCTGCGAATGCTTACACAGTTTCTTTCCTGCTGTATGCGGTAACTAGAGATATCACCTAAGCCTGCTAACTCAATACAAAGACGCCATCATCCATACAGTCAAGCGCACAATCGAAGACGATGTTCAATGTGTCCAACCGAAGCCCAAGCAGCCTCGCATAGCAACAGAATACTCTCAGCGACCTGGCATGTCATAATATGAGCCTCATCGCACACAGTACAATCTTCAGGTTGTACAGCAGTTACATTTTCTACAATTCGTTCAAGGTTTGTGCGGGTTGTGGTAGCCTCATTTGGTCGCGTGTTTCTGCGACGACTCACGTCCCATCTTTTTAGCGCGTTGTTCTTCCGCGCTTCTCGCGTCTGCAACACATCCATGCTTCAAACTCCGGCAAATCTCAGAAGGGATGATGCAGGAACGGTGACGTATGACAGACCTGCTCCTTCAATTCACAGAGCAGCAAGGGATGGCTATGAACCAGTGGTAAAATTCTGAACGGCCTTGAATTTTTTTTTTTAGCCTTGAATGCTTTCGAATGCTTCTCTTGAATGCGAAGTTCTTGGCCTGACGCAGTAGGGGTATGACCAGAGACACAAAACATTATTATAGCACACGGGCACGTTTTAAGATTTGCACAACCAAAAATAGCGCATGCGTACAACACGGCTTTCCTGTGGTGGCCACCGGCAGCTGGCAATCCGCTCAGTCGAGCAAAAATAGAGGAAGTGAATACACGTGCGCTGCCTGAGTATTTGTCTCGAAATGGTCTAACTCCGGCAGGCATCCACCAAGACATGGAGGCGACATTAGGACAGGATGCCCCATCGTACAGCACGGTGACGGAGTGGGGCGCGAAACTGAAGCGAGGACGAGAAAGCCTCCAAGACGACTCCCGCATTGGCGAACCTGCAGTAGTGATCGCGCAAAAAAAAAAAAAAAAAAAATCGAGTGTGTTCAAGATGGGGTAATGAGAGATCGCCGAGTAAAAGTCCGGACCATCGCACAGGTCACAGAAATCTTCAAAACAACAGTTCACCGCATCTTGACCCAACATCTTGATATGCACAACGTCTCCGCCAGGTGGGTGTCAAGATTGCCTCACGTGTGACCAAATAACGGACGCGCCACACTATATCCAAGAACAATCTCGAGCTGCTTAGGGCAGATCCCGCGATGTTCAGTGCTGCATTTGTGACCCTGGACACAACATGAGTCCACCACTTTCAACATGAGAGCAAAACCCGATCCAAGCATTGAAGACACCTGCTTTCCCCAGCGCCGAAGAAGGTTCGGTCCCTTCCAGGAAACTATGGTGCGTAACTTTCCTGAGCAGTGTGCCACCAAGGAAGAGCCGAAATCGGTGCATATGCTTGCGAGTAAATGCTAGCACTGCTGATTTGTTGGGCTCAAACTTGACCAGGAAGAAACAGGTAGATTATTTGTGCACGAAATCCCAGCAGTGGATCAATGTGATTCGTCATTTTGCTGGCGCTCAGTGGGGGATGGATGAGGAACATCTTAGCGTCCACACTGCTCTAGTCCGCGGTACACTCCTCTACAGTTTGCCGGTACTTCACGGAATTTCGGAGACTCTGGAGCAGCGGCTTCGGTACCTTCTGGCGCGGAGTCTTGGGACCTGCCTTGGAGTTCCGCGAGCTGCGGAAACACGTATGGTGGTGGGTGAGGTCAGGGAGATACCCATAGAATGTCTACGCCAACGAGAAACTGTTCGCCATTATCTGCGACTCCGAGCCCACCACCGACGTCATCCGCTCGTCGCGAAGCTCAGCAGGCGGAAGCAGAGCAATGTTCATAGATGCATAGCACTCACTCACTCTGTTCGTGGAGTTGAACAGTGGTGGCCACCGATGGTCAAAGTACATCACCACCATCACTTCATACGCATTGTCACCGTCATTGAAGGTCACTGTGCAATGGAGTAGTGGGCCGCCGTACTAGCGGCGAAATTCTCCATATCATCGTCATCCCATGTATTTGTTGTTGTTGTCGGTCCCTTCCAACAGCAGGCAAGCTGATGGCTACGGTTTTCTGTGATTTGGAGGTCGTGCTGCTCACTGATTACCTTAAGAAAGGACACACCATCACCAGGAGGTACTGCTCAACCCTGAGGCATCGTTTGCCGAACGCCATCAAGTTGAAACGCCGCGGTATACTCCAGAAGGGGATCCTGTTCCTGCTGTGGCGATAGCTGCCATCAACTCCTCCGGCTTTTGTGTGGCCAACCGTCCACCGCACTCGCCAGATCAGGCTCCACTGGACTTCCATCTCTTCCCCTAGCTGAAAAAGGAACTTTCGGGTGTTGGCTTTTCCAGTGACGATGACGTCATTGATACTGTGGCCCGCCTTTCTGGGGACCAAACATCCGATTTTTTCCCACAGAAATTCAAGCACTGGAGCATCGTTGGGCGAAGCGTGTGAACCTCAAAGGAGACTAAGTTGAAAAGTAACAAAAGTTCGTTCCCTTCTGCCTCCTCCTTGATGCTGGTGCCTTGATGAAGTATAAATAGGGTGACTTATTTCAACTGTACAATTCTTATATCTTGGTTGTGTCATTTCTTTTACATGTGTCGCATTGGATAATGAAAACATGTGAAACGCGCCAACGAAGTCATTCATATGGGTGACATTTACTGAGCAAGAAACATGCACGACCTCCGCTCTACTCCGACAGTTCTTCAAATTCCATCGCTCAGGCACTGGACTATAGGCGATGGACTGTATATATGGTGATCACACTCACTCTCGCACAAGGCTTATGCACACTTATGGCACTTATGGCACTTATGCACAAGGCTGTTCTGATGTGAAAGCATCTATATTGCGCAGACATCATCAGCTAGGACAGATTAAGAATCAAGACTACACTTCGATGAGGAATTAAGTGGCAAGTACCATGTGGCGAGACCTCGTTCCTTTCTTTTTTTCTTTTTTACTTACCAGCTTAGCACTTTCAAATAGCCTTTCAAAGAGACGCAATTATTTTGACCTATACGCTCCGTGTACGCATCTTGAAAGATGCTGCCGAACTTCCAGAACTGATGCGGTGCAATCGACTTCTGCGTTCCTTTTTCCCTGACGCACAGCGTTACTGTGTTCCTGTCATACCAGCGTCGTAGGCAACGTGGGCAGCGCAATTTTCAAAAAAAAAAAAAAACTTTAGAGTCCGAGGAATGAATTGAGTCGTAGTCCCCTGTCAAGAAAGCGGAAATCAAAGATAACAGGTAAGCACCTGTAAGGGAGAGATGGGGTCGTGGCTTGAAGCAAGAGGATCTGCTACCCCGAGGTCTATATTCCTTTCACCATTCAAGGAATCACGAAAAGCGAGAGTTCCCGGCTGCTCGTGTATGTGTCCAAAATGCGTTGCAAGGCAGTTTAGTCGCGACTGCTGTCTTCACATTTTCTTCCCCCGCCTTAGGTGGATGCTACGTTGATTTTTATGTATATGACCGAGCAGAATTACAAAATTTCGATGGGCCTTCGTGAAGAGCGTAGTCTTCACGTCTTGCCCCGCGCAGTTCAATAGGCGCAGAAGCCTTATGTGTGAACACAGTGATCTCTTGACCCCACAGTCGATACAGGTCGAATAATGATCACTATGCTAACACTGGGCCTGTCGATGGACTCTCCCGCTCCTCGCGACCGTCGATAAAATCGCTCTCACCGCTCACGTACTGGTTAATATCCCTTTGCAGCGTCCCCTTGCCTCGAGTTAGGCCTCATGAACGCGCATAACATTACCATTCAGAAGCAATCGCTTGCACCTGTGGCCTCAGGCGATTCCGCATATCGAAACGCGTTATCAAAGCGTCTCTTTCAGACCTGGCGCCAGCCTACACGGCGGGAAACCATTCAGAGCCCTCGACGCATGCCCATCTACTACGGCGGTTAAAGGTAAGAGTGTGACTGAATACAACAGCGGTCGCAACAATAGCGGTCTGGAAACAACACGCCAAGACACGTAAATTTTTACCCTATGAGATGTTTTTTTTTTTTTTTTTCTGTCCTATATTACTTGCGCAATATTGGTCAAAGGTACGCGAAAAGGATAAAAGTGACCTCGCTTATGACAACAAACGCCCAAACAATGTGTATAATCCGAGCATGAACAACAAACGCCCAGAGGAGCAACGCCTTGTATATTTGTGCTTCCCGAAAGTAAGCATTCGACGTTTCGAAGGACGGCAATGAATATAGCTCAAGTTCGGCACATAGCAATGGAAGCGTCCGAAACGCAGCCAGAAACGTTTATGTTACTCAGCCCCGTGCAATAACTGGTAACATTTAGGGAGCAAACATGGGTGACCGTTTACTTGGACGTCCGCCGTTTTACGCCCTTTTTATGGGATGCTGGCCCTGCATGCTCCGCATGGAGCGAGGTCGTTACGCTTTCTTTCTTTTCAGTGGATAACGGGGCTCCGCAGACGGCGACCGATGTCATCGGCCTGATTCATCGCACAAAAGAGAAGGACATATTTTAGTGTTCTAGGGTCAATACATAATTTCGAGGAGGCTCCAGCAATTCACAGACCCGATACCAGCTCCCTGGCATTTGCCGGGCACGTGACAAAGACTGGGAGCTCGTGGGATCGAATCCTACGGTCGGCTGTGCTATAATGGGTTTTTCTCCTTACTATTTAAGGCCTATACCGGCACAGTTCCCTGCGAAGTCGGCCCAGGAGGCCCCCTGATTCAGTCGTAACGTTCCGTCACTTAGCGAGGCCGACAACAGAGAGCAGTCAACGTCATTATCACCACCGACACCACCACCACCACCACTTACAGACTCGAGACATGCAAATGTTATGTACGCATAAATAGAAGAAGCATTGTCGGAGAACGGAACTGAATATTTTGATGAAAATTATTTCTTTATTTATTTGTTTTTTATTATTATTATTATCTGTTTTTGTGTGTGCCTGAAGGTTTCTGGGCACTGCACTACTCACAAACGCAGAAGACAACGCGCCTGTATATAAGCTACTTATCAACAATAACATAAGTAATTACAGACCTCAGCAAAGAACCCTCCTACTTAGGTGTCTCAACTGCCTAAAATCAGATAAGATGAAAAGCTCTGGACATATTATCAAGTTATATGGGGTTTAAAATATGGCATGTAGTTATCGCTCATGATCACAGTTGTCGCGTACCAATTATTATTGCAGTTATCATTGAGTAATGTACAGTCGACCTACAGCAGTGCACGCGGCTCGGTGAAGTCTGCAGGTTGTATTCGACGATTCCTCTGTCATGACCCTGGCGGGCAACATGAATGTACACGAATAGGTCGTCCAGCCTCAGGCTTCTTACTCGTCTGTTGGAAACACGAGCGCTACACACTGAAAAAGCGCCTACAAAGGCTGTGCATGTTTTCTACTAATGCGGTTCATTGAAACAAAGGCCTTCTCGGGCAGAGTTCGCTTCTTTGTCTTGACGTAACAAATCAGGCTCTTTTTCAAGTAGTTCTTTTCCTCCCTTTTAGAAGGGCAAATTTTCGATTAATATGTCGCCGAAATGGAGTATCAAGTTTCTCTTGTCTTGAGAGTCTATCAGTGTTTCGTAATGAGCAGCTCGAGCATCGAGGCCTGTTCTATGCGCCGATTGCGAGTGTTTACACAATACACTCATCATTTTTTTATACGTACTTTGCACACGAGAGCAGCAGCCGGCAGCTATCCAACTACACGCTAACAACAACAACTATATTATGATGATGATATGGGGAATTTTCTCACACTGTATGTGGGATGCTACCCCATTGCGATTGGTGGTTGGGTGAGGAATGATTGATGAATGTAGTTCTACTGAGGGTCAGCGCTGGAGGTGCCACGATGACAAATCTGGTGTTGGCTGCATGCTCCTATAAAATCTCAAAGAGCCAGGTGGTGCGTAGGAACCTGACAGTTGCCTGCAGAGCCGAGGCATGACTTGATGGACTATCCCATGGCCCGAGGATGGAGGGCAGACTTAGGGGCCTGTGTAAACGCTGGAACACGGACCCAAGTGCGTCCCTCTCCCGTTATTATCGTTGGCAGTATAAGAGAACGTGGTCTATGGTAGCAGGAACTTTGCAGCGGGAGCAAAGCGGGTTTACGCAAGAGCCGAGCTGGTGGCGATAGAAGGGCGTAAATGCCACATTCAAACGTAGCCTGTGCAGGAGACATTTCACAGGACGAGAAAT
>JARGYV010114762.1:0-10846 GCA_029532675.1 Ornithodoros moubata | reverse complement strand
AACACAGTGAGGCAGGAATATCTTCTTTTTAGGGGAGACACTCCAGCTCACAAAGAGATACATTTCTACCCCTTGGGGTGGACATTCCTACCACGAAAGAGTAGGATATTCCTACTAATGGGGTAGAACTGTATACCCGAGTTCGGGTAGGACTGATCAACTATGAGGGTAGAAGTGTTGGGGTAGGTCTGCTTCTACCCCTCCATTTCTACCCCAATGGGGTAGGTTTTTTGTGACATGACACTTCATGACATGGAATATTTCCTTTTGGGCTGTCTTCTCTACACATCCCATTGCATTTTTGGATTTCTCTTCATTGTAGTCTCCTATGTTCGTCCTGTTTTCGTAGGCGCCTTAAGCAGTGCAATCTGATATGGACCTCATGCAACAGAGTTATATGCTCGATAAATGATGCAAATAAATTACCCGATTGATTAGCACATTGCTCTCTTCGTAAAAGACATTTCCACCAGCAGGTACGCCCATAGGCGCACTAACAATAAGCCAAGAGTTGCGAGGTATACGAGAGCACGGCGTAAAAGGGCTTGGAGCTCGCCATGTACCCCAGTTATTTCGAGGCGCTCACGACGGCGTCCAGAAAGGAAAGCATAGAGTCAGTCTTGACGTTTCTCGCGTATCGCAAAGCTGAAAAGAAAGATTATCTTTGCTCGTCGAGTCGATGAGAAAAGCGCCTTCAATGAAAAGGGTGCACACTCAATCTTCCTCGCGGGCTGTAAAATTTCCCAACCACCAAAGTGCTACTTATTAGGATGCACTCTATAGTCCTTTAGAGTCCGACGAGAGCCCCATCCATCTTGTACGCACTTGATAACGTAATAATTAAAAACGCCCTCGTAATGACCCTAAGCACATTTTCCCCTTCTCTTCTCGCGGACACAAGACACTAAGCCTAATTGATACCAATAGCCAAACGCTCATCAGTTTGAGAACGTAGCGCATGCCCTGAATTGGTGCGTCTTAACTTTGGGGCTCTACGGCAAAGACGAAAGGCTCTTTTGCCGCGCTACACTGTGCCCGTAATTGGAAACTGCAGATGAACGTGGCCATAATTAATGGAAGAAACGTCTAGGGACATAGTTGCTTTGACTGTCTTCCTTTAGGGCGTTAGTGGGTTTAACCCGAACACAGTGTGGACGGACGCTTTATTTGCGGGAGGACATAGGGAACCATGCTTTCATTCTAAAAGCATTTTCTTTCTCCCAGTCGTCTTTGTTGCGAGAGCAGTTATCTATGCCACGCTACTATACATGGGACAATGCGTTTCAGTTACGTGGTCAAAAACTGCGCTTTGTCGTTGCGGTTGCCCCATCTCGGTAAAAGAATACGTTGCAGGACAATGCCTGCAAAAAAGGAGGGAGGACAATGAGGGACGTAAGGGTGAAAGGAGTCATTATACCATAGCCTGTTAACATGGTTTGTCTGTTCTTCTTTGCTTATGTCGTCGCTTGTCTCATCTGTGCCTCACCAGCGGCAATACTCCCAGCACTATGTCATTTAGGTTTCTGCTAGAAGCGAGCGAAGCGCTGCTTTGCTTCCTTGCTCCCCAAAGGGACCTTGCCGCTCTGTTCAATGCGACTCGAAGCCATACGTGCTTCGTATCCTCTGGCACGTTGAGTCCTTAGCGGTTAAGGAATCCGTTCCTAACAGGAGCAGTTAACGGAGGAAGGACAGAGTAGATAACCGTCCCTTGACGTGAATCGGATGGGTATGACACACAGTAGTCGCTTTCGAACACATGTGCTCAAGTTTTGTCTTTTGTTGCTTCTCGTGACCAACTTCCAGCGCGAGCCTCGATCCTCTTACTTCCATACTTTGTCCTTACTTGGTCAATCCGTACGTGCCCGTTTTGTAGTGTACGTTCCTTATACAGTATGACCTACATCACATAACAGAGCACCTTGTGTTAGCGGTGGAACACTACGAAAATACGGAAGCTCCACCAGTGTCCTCTTTGAGGGATGTGAACATACACAAGTCCGTGCATTCATCAAAGGGTGCGTCACTGCCGTAAAGCGAAGGGGAAACATTTCGTCCCTACATTAACCCTGGGAACAATTGTCTCCAAAAGTGGTTCATGCGGACAAACACGATGATGACTGTCGTCTGTCTCAATGATCCTGCGATCTCCAATTCGGTGTGTAGCAGGATAGGGAACGGACATTTGTAAGGTTGAGAGTAAAGGAAGGCCTGGAATTGGAGACGAGGCATCTCTCTGCCCTAGAGCACCCAGCGAGGTCTTAGTGTCCTTTACACACTTGAGGAGTCCATTCCGCAAATATCGGCTAGATCGCGCCAAAATGTCATTCTCGACGTATTATGTCACGTTTCACTCTAGAGTGTACCGGTATGGGAGGCGAAGAATCGTCTTCGTCTTTTGATGAGATCGTCACAACCGCCGGTTCAAAGAGATCTTCTCTACGTGAAGCCCGTCGCTCAACGATCCGTCTTCTGGATCGATTTCGCACTTAATAATAATAGTAATAATAATTTGAGAGTTTACGCGCGATTTCGTACTTGACAGGAGCTTCCGTCTCATCGGCATGCTATCACAATTTATTATTCGTTCATTTAATGTTAAGAATATCGTTAAATTAATGTACGTTTCCGTCGAGGTTATTTCATCTAGCAACCCTGTGTAGACTTTTCACCCCCTCGCTATCGATGGACAGATAAGGGTGGAACTGTCGCCTTGATACACCGCGCAACCTTTGAGTGCGTTTTCTTTCAAACTTCAATGGTTTAAGAGCATTTGTTGAGACCGATATGTTTCGTATTGTTTTGCTGAGTTTAGAGCGTTGTTACGAGACTGTCTTTGAAGTGTACCTCATAGTCTGACTTTTTGGAATAACTTTGTTCTCGTGTCTAATTTCCAACCTATATGTGCATCGGCACATTGTCGTTTATGGGCAACCATGGATTAAATTCAACTGGCATTAGAGATGCTCGACGTCACTCCACTCTTAATAAGGACGTCTCAACGGCTCGGGGTAGAAACGCTTCAGTTATCGTGGTCAAAGATGGTAAGCTGAATGCATAGCCACTACCGTAAGTCCAATGGCCAAACTGTTGTCAGAGCCCATGAAAAGACGTCCCCACCTGGCTGTAATACGGCCAAGCGTGCTCGATATGGATGCAGAGGGCAGCAGAGCCCCCATTTACGCTGCTCCCTCTGTTTGCCTGTTGATCGATTTGCAGCGTCGGTCACGTCAGGACTTTCAGCGGCGTGCCCTAATTTGAACCCAGCCTTGAGAGGCGGAAGACTTCCTGCTACAGTTCCTTGTTAAGACGAGGGATGGAGAACGAGTAATATGTCTTTACTCCATGCTTTCAGAATCTGCTCGAGGGCATTACCTTTCAGCTCCCGTAGAGTTGCGAATAGAAAGAACAAAATGAGAGTGTTAATTGGTTATGCATATTGGCAAAAACCGGAGAACGCGAACAAGATACACGACAGGCGTTACACTACTACGGAAAAAACCAAAGCTTCTATCTAAGGCACGGATGCCCTGTTTTGTTCTGAACGAAAGAGCCTCAGCAGAACTCAGGTATCCGTGCCTTAGAGAAGCAGTTTTTCAGTATAGTAGTGTAACGGCCTGTGGTGTGTGTCGTCTTCTCCTGTTTTTGCCAAGATTCCCACGTTTTTCACGACGATACATTTCATTCTTGATCCAGTGCCGCATTTCACTGATGTTTGTCTCTTTCCGCCGGGAGTGGCCTTCCACACATTTCTCTGGCCCGACGTCACCATCAAATCGTGTTACTCGACCCCGTCAAATTTCCTCGAAATTTTGTCTCCGCACAGAGACTTGAACACTCACGAGGTATTTTCGCGGTTCGCACACAGCTGGGCGCCTTTGACGACTTCTCCTGGGAGGACGAGATTTTAGAGCAATAAACTGCAATATGTTCACATGTCGGAAAAACGAAAAAAAAAGAGAGAGAAATTTAAACGTGCACAGTATCCTACTCGAGAATGTTTTTCTTCAAAGCTCCATATTTTTTGCTGACTCATTCCCGGCTACCAGAAAAATGAACGCGAGCACAGATGTAGCACACGACATTGTTAATGAGTACAACAATAATCGTGACTCTGGTTTTAAAGGGACATTGAAGACTGACTTTGAAAAGGTGCGAAATTTGGCCAATTACCGTTAGAAAAAACCTATGTGGGAAAGGAGAAAGAAACATTCTGTCACCGGTGTGGTGAAGAGTAACTTACGCAAAAGGAAAGAAAGGGTACGCAGGGCCAAATTTCATTTTTCTTGCGCCCGGGAATGAGTGAGCAAAAAATGAAGCTTTGAAGAAAAAGGCGCTCGTTTAAGCCTCGAGTAGGATGTTAGGTTCGCTTCAATTTCATTTTTCTTTTTTGGTTCGGAATGTCAGAGGAGCACCTCGCAAACATATTGCAGTTTACTAATATCTCAAGCTATACTCCGAGGAGAAGTCGTCAGACGTAACAAACTTCCAAAGCCGTCCTCGAGGTTGGGCGTCCAGCCGTCTGGGAACGGCGCCGAATTCGGCGAAAATACATCCTCAGTGTTCTTGTCTCTGTGGTATATACCCGCAAAAGAAGCAGAAGACCAAAAGAGATTGGAGAATATCGAGCAACACAATTTGGATCGCCCCTTCTCAAAGGATTAAATGTGACATGCGCAAAAATGGCAACGGCGGATGACTGCGAGGAAGATCTTAACAACTGATGACGGTGGATCATAAAGCGTGCGTTGTTCGAAAGCAAAGCGCCTCTATGGCAGAAAAATTCCCTTCTCGGTCCCCATTATGCAGCCTGTAGTTTTATCTTGCTACTTCATACGACCCGCAAATGCCATTGCCATTAATATGTGTCTTCCGACGGGGCTTAGGGACTACCTATTCTGCCCCCTTCGGACATGTTTTGCTTTCATTTTTTATTAGGAACCAGCTGTCCCTTCTGGACCCGCTTGTTCCTTACTAGAACGGCCTTGAAGACATTTTGCTTTTCGGGCTGAGTGAAGCTACAGCCCTTTTACCGTCGTATTCAATGTGCTCTCGTCACAGCATCAATTCTTGGTTAGCTATCTGATTAAACCTGAGTGAGGCTCTTCCGTTCGGATCAGGATACTACCCAAAATGCACGAGAAAAGGTTGTGATGACCTGAACCAAGGCTTCCTTTCCTGACAGCATTTGCCTCCTTTTACATTTGCAGACAGATATGATAATGAAGGATATCGTCCACCGATGGCTTCCAATTGAATGGCAAGCAAGTCTAAAGCAATGAGGATCTGGCACGAAGGAATGGACGGCCACCCGACTCCGCTTCAAACGAGGCTCGAATCAAAAGGCTCTTTCATCTCAACTGCTGTGATGCATGCGACTAGAACTTTCAAGAGAGACTTTCGATGCAGACTCCTTATACAAACCGAAATAAAAGTGTCAAAAAGGAGCGTTTCGCGACAATTTCGACAGCACTCCGTTGTTGGGTCGTCGTATGCCTCGTCAAGAAATTGGACAAGTTGAGCAGAAAAAAAATAAAAGTATGCCTGGCCGGACCCGTTCCAGCGCTTCCTCGTATGGGATTCGGCAAGCAAAATGGAAATTTCGATGCGTTTTCCAGGGATGTCTTTTATTTCCAAACAATCTGCTCATACAAAAGGCGCACACGCGCTGCACTGCACTCCACTCCAGAGGCATTTCATCTGTGCATATGTCCACCCCAGACAAAATATCTAAATCCAAGGAAATGCAAAAAACTGAATTGAACGAAACCCGCCGATACACTGCTGTCTCCGACTGCAGAGAATGTAGTGCCTTTCTTTGACTCTGCCTGTTCGTTTCCTGCCCGTAGATGCGGGACACTTGTTTTTGGACCGTATTAGCCTGTGATATGACGTATTGGCAAGGACCCCTCATTCTACCCGAGTACCAGCCAAAGTGGTGCATCGGATCGAGAACCTTCACGACTGAGAGTTTCGCTGATCCGTAAGTGCCAGCCGGAATCATGCATCGTGGTGTGGCTGATAAATGCGATGGAGATCTCTGTCAGCGCCCCAAGACTTAATTGTGGGAGAAAAGTTTCAGTATGTATTAGGCATTTGCTTTTTAGACTTCTCACATGGATTAAGAATCTTATAAAGAATGACGCCCGCAAACTTGCATTCGTCATGGATCGTCAGCCAGTTGTTGTCGGTTCATGCACGATGTGGGCTTTGGAAAAAGCCCCATTTTCCTGAAAACCAGAACCCAGACTGTTTTAGGAGAGGAGAATTTCAAGCCGTTTAAATCCGCCCATTTGGTCAATTCCTTAAGAGTGAGTTGGAGCTGCCTGTCACGCGCACCAAAGTTTGCCGACGAGTAAGAAATCTGAACATACAAGCATGTATGGAAAGGGGGATTGAATTCGTTTTACTACGAGAAGTGTCGCGCAGAGTACGGAGCCTTGGGGTGCTCCATTCTCTTGAATGAATGGCCTCAAGAAAGTGGACCCACATGGCCTAAAGGTGTATAGTAATCTTCAGCTTGGTGGGTAGACAAAAGAAAATCAGTTTGGGCAAACCTTGACGCACGCAGCTCTCCTGCTTTTACTGGCGTGACAGCATCACGTTCTACACATCTCTCGACGCGATATGGTAGAAAACGTTTTCTTTAGAATATTGTTCTGCATATCAGCGACAGAGGCCTGCACACCGTTCATACGTTCCCAGGTAGGACTCAAAGCGAAGGGCGCTGAATGAGACAAGTGAACCATGCTTTAAGCAGTCCCATGCAAGGTGTACCATAGAGTGACCATTGTAAACAAACACAGTTGTGTTGTAAAGTTGACCAATTCTTGTACTCCAGAGTGCTGCAAAAGTATTTTTGATGTAATCGTTTCTTAGGATGAAAGTATTTTCCAGACTGTCTGGCAGCAGAGGTCCTGCAAACGGCTACGGCGCTTTTCATATCGCCCCTTCTTTGATGGCAGTCCATGAATCTGCCATTCCTTTCCTTCATGCTGACGATCGAGCTGCGTACCACTCGATTCAATGCAGGGCAATTCGCTCCAAGACTCGTTCGAAACAGCTTGTAAAGCTGACTGCATGGGCGAAATGTTGCAAGGTCAGACGGACGTTGCCAGGGCACATGGGACAACGTCTGCGCATAGTTCCTTCTCACCATGACGTACTTGAAATAGATACGGGAGACAGCGGTCACTAAGGTTGCCCAGCAATGAGGACCTTGCGATCACTGAGCACGTGACAGTCCAACTTCAGCTCTAAATTCGGCTAAGGAGAAGACCGATACGGTTGTTGCTGTTGAGATGACGTCACCGCTTGAATGGAAGAGACGTGTTCATGAAATACAGTTGCGTTTACATATCATGATGAAGCATAATGGAATTGTAAACATTTCTCCCTCGGCCTCGTCGACTTTTATAATAACATACCAACTGGGTGCAAAAGAAAAAACGCAGTTTACGTCATGGGAGGCAGTTAATCCTATCGTCGATTGGATATTAATCGATACAGACGACATGAAGTCGTCCCAGGGCGCAATATTCCCCCTCCGACAGTAGCTGTCGCGAGGAGTTTGCGACATCGCCTCCCGTCTGCGGCATTGCGAAAGCTCGGCGCAAATGAAAGGTAGGTATAGGCCAGCCCCTATGCTCGACGATACGCCGAGATCTCCCTTCTGTGCATGAGTAGAATATTCGTAAGACCCTCAAGAATCCTGTTAAGAGTGTCTCTGATGGGATTACGCTGTCACAGAGGCTTTTGCAGGTGTCACTGTCGGACAGTGAAATTGGCTGAGCGAGATGAGATGAGCAGCAGCAGTGGCCACCGAAATAAGCCGACGAGATTCAGTCAAAACGAAGGCGCTGGAAACTTTTTATCAGAGAAGCTCCCATGTATGCGGAATTATACTCAAAGAGGTCGACCACGCCATTTGACTGAATAAGGCCGTGTGAATACGCAATCGTTAATTAAAAACAAGATGTATGCAGAGTAACTGCATCAATTTATATGTGCGTATAGGCCTTGTACAAGACTCACTAGAGTCGCGAAAATCCTCGTCCATGAAAATTGCCGCATTTTTATTAACAAGGCGTTGCGGTGAATGCTCACGGAGAAACAGCAAACACGCTAAACGAAACCTTTGATACGCCACACAATAGCTCTTCTTATAGCTCTGGAATCAGTGGTATACAGTGAACAGTTGGATCCGGCATATTTGGTGTCGTGTCGCCCGGGCTCATAAACTCCCATGAAAAGCCAGTGATGAAACAAAACTCGAGTGTTCTCGAATCATCCATGTCTATCCCACACAGACTTCCTTTACTGAAGTCACTGAGGTGCGTGTGCCGGACATTGCATTTGCAAATGCAATGTCAAATGATTTCACTGCTGGCCGCATATTAATCCGCAGCCAGCAATACAGTCGCGTCATTAAACAGAAATTTCCAACCCTTCCACTGCATTCATAACCCTTTGAAACCGGACGGAGTGAGCTAGCTGTAGTTCAGCGATTCCCCGTATTTTGTGGTACACCCAAAGTGTTTCTATTCAACATCGTTCACTGTGTGCACCTATTGGGCATTAGTTATTTCACATAAAAAGGTTTTCAATGTCGAAGACGATTTTTTAAATGATCAGCATTAAAGAGGAAGATGATTTTCTCTTCCGATCGTTAGTGGAGAATATCCGATGCCCATCCTAACAGACTTTCGCAGCCACAAGGGCGTGGAAAGAAAGGCCCAGCTCGCGTTATTTGGCTTCTAATGAGAGCTGGGCTGCTGGCCAATATTGTTCGCTCGTTAGGTTCCTTTATATGAGCATGACGACAAAGTCTCATTACGGGTTACGGGCTAAAGCATTAGCCAACCATATTTGGTAGGCTATGATATACACGTTGGGTTGGTAGTTTAGGAATGCTAGGAAAGGAATAGAGCTGCAGTAACCCGAAACAACTTGCTTCTGGGCCTGTTGGTATCTGGCATGGTTCATCTTAAAAGCGCTAATCAAGGGCAAGGACATGTCGGTGTGTCGTCCTGTCCTTGCCCTTGATTCAGCGCTTTTAAGATGAACCCTGCAGTAACCCGCTGTTATTTTACATTCTGTACAAGGCAGGGATTGAAATCGCTGTAAGTTTCAGAAGCGACATTGCTGCATGCGTGACTCTCAATAGGTGTAGTTCGTTTCGCAGTTGGAGAAGTTATGCTCACAGGGGACACGTTGCGTGTTAGGTTAGCGAGCGAAAATTATGTTGAGTCACGAAATGTTCGAGTAGTGGCTGTTGCTGCCAAGTTTAACACATAACGTTCACTAATGTATTCCGTTATCAGCCGAACCGTAAGATGGCACAAGTGTTTTCGGATGTTGGTGTCAATAGTCGCCGCTGAAGTCGTCCTCGTTAAAAACAGCCTACGTCGCGCTTAACGACGTCCATTTGCAACGAGCTTTCCAGCTGAAGTCAGGAAAAATGAGCAGCTTTTCACCTCCCAACCTGTGCCTTTGGCTGCGCTACTGCATTGGCCGCACACAGGTCATACCCCTGGAACTAAACTGCCAAGAGGCAAGGATTTCAAACAGTATATTGTTGGCGCAAGATAATATATTACAACAGTTGGTAACATACACAACGGTTCCCTTCAACAATGCAATTCGCATTCTGGCGCAGCACAGTGGAAAACGTTCAGGAATAGGGGCTGACTCACATGGATTGGAAAACATGGGCGCCACCACCTTTATTGCTCGAATCCCACAAGTCTCGTGCATTCCATTTAGACGCACTTCCGAAGCCTTGTCAATATGTTGCCTTTCTTTCATACAATACATACCAAACGCACGCATCATTGTATTACGGCAGCGACAACCATTAGCATGACATCCATGCTGTTATACATGCGCGTGTATATCTCCAGTGAGTTTCGCTCAGACAAGAAACACAGTCCCCAAGACACAGGAAGAGAAGCACAAGGAAGTGTAAGGTAATATTGCTAAAGTGGGGAGCCGGAAGTGGTCGTGAAGGAAAAAGCGTCTCATCTGGCTCCTGGATCATAAATGTTTGACACGATCGAAGCGTCAGACAGAGCGCAATAAATGGTAGCGTGTTCCAAGACTGACATCGCGGCCGACCATGAAGAATATTCGTCTCCTCTCTATGTTCCATTTGCGCGAGTTTCACTTCTTTTTCCTGCTGCTGGCCGTTCGCAGGCGTTGGCCGCCTAACTCCTCGAGAGAAGATAATCAGAACAAGCAATAAAAATAGAGGAAAGAGCGTTTCCTTGCATGTCTCGAGCAACTCGAGAATGATAAACGCTTTCCAACTGAGACTTCCTCCTTTCTGTTCCTTGTATGCGTGACTGTTAGTTACAAAGGGCTTACTTTTCTTTAGGATCACTTTTAGTCGATAGAGATACTTTTAAATACGTTGCGATAGTGCAGCGCGCACGTTGTCTGGCAGATATATTTTGGAAGCACAATGTAACTAATTAGCTAGAACTCACTCATTAACTTTCGAATTAGGGAAGCTTGGGCACATATTGAATAGGTGGGCTCGCAGGCACTGCTTGGCTGAGACTACTCCAGTCTTCAGAAACTAGCTAGCGAGATATCGAGCACCGAACTTGGCCGTCCGTACCGAAACGAAAAGTCCTGACGCCCAAGTGCGACATAAAAGCCTTGCCCCATTGGACGTCGAGGGATGACGTTGTCATGACGAACTTGCAATAGAATCGCGGCGGGACTCATCTCGGTGATGAGTTATCAGCAGCACAAATTCCGTGGACGGTTCCACCAAAGGCAGTTCATCCGAGGAGACAGATAAGGAACCTGACTTTTCCCAAGCACTGAAAGCCTCTCAACCTTG
>JARGYV010114726.1:0-10619 GCA_029532675.1 Ornithodoros moubata | reverse complement strand
CTTCTTTCCGTCCTTGTCTCTGGCGCTGTTTCCATATATCATATGCCACCTTGCATGCATAGGTCTTGACCTCCTACTGACAACTACACTCCACCAGGCTTTCGAAGTAAGCGCAAAACGCACTCCCTTTTCGAGGCCACAGGCATCCACCACGCCACAATCCATTGTATTCCGAGCTAGCAAACTTCCGGACTGAATAGATACAAAAGGACAAAAACAATTGCGAAACGTAACGTTGATCCGATTGTTTTTTATTTTATGTCATATATGTACTTAATATTACGACGCCATGATGTTCATAAAAATGGTCAGTAGGAATCTTCGCTTTAGGGTGCGAGAATCACTTTGCGCTGGTGCGTCCGACAATAATGTTCCTTATCCTGGGCTCAGTACTAGTTGACTTTATTAGTAGTGCATTAAGGACAGGTTCAGCTTTGAGCATTACCACTCCAGTGGGGTTAACGCGCACCACAACGTAATCGTCCGGACGCTGAATACCGAGCGCTTTGTTCT
Source organism: Ornithodoros moubata (assembly GCA_029532675.1). Lineage (NCBI taxonomy): Eukaryota > Metazoa > Arthropoda > Arachnida > Ixodida > Argasidae > Ornithodoros > Ornithodoros moubata. The sequence continues at coordinate 10,106 of JARGYV010114726.1, read as the reverse complement.
CAAAGAGGTCTGTCACTCTGTACCCGTTCGGGTACCTCAGCCCAAGGAATCGAAGCCGGACGCCAACATCTTCGGCGTTGCCCACGTCTCGCCTGTTGAAGAACACGATGGCATAGGAATGATGACCATCAGGAAGCACGGGGGTGACGGGCCTCGTCCATATTTCAATTGCGCCATTCTGTAGAACAGCACAAAAGAAACAATAGCATTGACTTGACTGTTTGTACAGGTCTGTCGGCAACATAACAGCCTGTTATGTAGTCAGAACAAAACCTAAAGAGTGTCCTGTGGCGTGTTTTCTTCTATGTCAAGCATGACCAGTTTCAATATTCACCGCTCACTCGTCCAAATTGTATTTTTTTCTTTACTCTTATTATGTCTGTATTTGCTATTTACTCAATCTTACACTCAATGATCAATTTTACGAATAACTTGCCACCAGCTAGAGACCAGTTCAGATCAGGAACTGACGAACGCGATCCTGGGCAATCGCCTCATTGGCATTTTAACAGGCGCCACCTCCTCCACTAGACATGGCTCGGCTCCAGCAGGAGCCCAGTTTTTTTTAACGTAACGACTTCCTCCAGCCTGAGGCATTTTACAACCTGGGCCTCACTGGTTCGTTAAATTTACGTACTTCTGAGTGTGTTCTTTCGCCACAGTCATTTAGCCCGTTAAAAACATTCGGTCCAGCACGACGTTTGGGAATGAATATGATATTTATTAAACAGACACTATACGACGCTCTGAATCCAGACCCCTACCCCTATCCCCCTATCCTAAAGAACCCCTATCCTAAAGAAATGACTTACAGCGTAAACCTTTTTCCCCATCTTGCCAATAGGATCTTGATTGATAGCAATGACTGCCTTGTTCAGAAGGATATCTTTGTGCTCCTGTCGGGTACGGCGCAGGTCATGAGACATAAGCAGTGGAGCGGCCATGACTGCCCAAAATGCCATCTGGGCCTTGCTTTGGTCGTAACTCAAGCCGAAGTTGCCGATAACGAGCTGAAAGTTGCGAGGGATAGAAAAATATACGTAGTACGTAGTTTCAACTTATCACAAGTCGACTGATGTCAAAGTGCATACCATGTCTGGGTCATGCCAATGGCCTGGGCCTGCTGAGGACACCAGCAGCTTCTGCACCGACGCGTAGTAGTCGATAGTGTACAGCACCGTTTGCCAAGAATCACTAATGTCCATGTAGTTTCGCCATAAGTTGCAGTGCTTCGCTATTGTTTTGTAATCAGGCTGCAAGGATGGATGTAGGTGGACATGAATAGAAAGAAGACATAGAAGCTAGCTGGTGCATATTGACGCGAAAGTCCTACACACAACGTAAACATGATACGAAAGCACCAAGCTCTGCACCGACTTCGCTAACTCGAGTCGGTGAGCATAAGACCGAATGGCACTTGGCAGTGACTGCGGCATAATGACGTCACGCTGCGATTACTTTTCACCGTATTGTACTTTGAAATTCATTCTTCTTCGTCTTTTTCTTTTTATCTTGAAGTGTATATCTGAGAACATGTCGCTTACACCAGTTACAATATGCGTAAGTGACGCTGTGACAACATACAGTTATTCCGTACATGACTTGGTACGCCGGCCAACTGCACGAGTAGACCATGGGACGTCCCGTGCGGTTGATGGCTTCGTTGAAAGAAGAATACACTGGAAGACAGGTTAATTACACTTTCAAACAGAGGAAGACAGATGGAAGTGAAGTAATTAAACAATGGCTGTTGTTTGGGCTGCGTGACCTAACGAATAGCGTAGCATAGATATAGATGTCGTTCGCAGGGGACATGCGAAATATCAGTCTGAATGACAGCAACGTGTGCCAATGTTGTGTACTGGTAAGCATCGCCGACCGAGAGTTAAGTTGATTTGCCTTCAAGTCCTAGCATCAGTGAAAATTGATTTTTCGTGAAATCTCTCAGCTTCGAAGTTCAGTGGGGCTCCGAGATCTGTGTGTTTTTCTGCGTCCATATTTTTGGCCTCCTCCGGCCGTGTTTCGTTCTCTTCCTTCAAAGCGAATGTCTCTCTTTATGACGGCGGTGCTTTGGCTTACTTACAACACAGTGAGTGAGAGGTGACCACGACTTATTAAGATGTAGCTTATTAGCCTCGTTTCCCGTGACGACGTGGGATGGTGCCCATTAGAAACGGGCTTGCTTTGAGTGCCTCCCTAGAGATTCCAGGACCATCCTACCAGTCTTATGTCCGCATGAAGAAGAGCGGCGTCTTTTGCCGTGGAAGCCCTGTTCAATTAGGCGGAAGATGCTAGGAAATTGGCAATGGTGTGTTGATTTATCTCCAGTTCTCCATCCTCGACGCACATGGGAGCATACGATGAGGGCGTTACTATAAATGTCTTGCGGGTAGCTGGCTCCACGGAGTGTTCTCTGAACGTTTTAGACGTGTGACGCCACCGAGGATACAGGATACGCGTTCTACTTCCATGAGAGCGACACGTATACTGTTAGTGCTAGAATTATCTGCTCCTTGACCCGGGGTATGTTCCTCCCATTCATGTGCACACCTGCAGAGGTCTTTCTGAACTCCCCGCTATTACAAGTTTATCTTCTCCGCTGAGATGACTAGGGCACCAGAGGTGAAGCATGCGGCATGATATTATAAAGGCGGGGTCGTGGTCAGGAAAGACCTCTCTTCTTGAAGATGTCTGCCACGGACCAGAGTTCCAGCAGGTTATCGCCTGCGGTTAGCTTTCTTCGGAATCCTGCCAGTGGAGTCTTCATGGCTTTAATAGATGTACCGTACTTTGCATAACCTTGACGGCATAAGAGGTCAGAGAGAGGAAGAGGTACGATTTTGGGCGGAGAAGCGGATGGCCTTGCTTCAGGATGGTATGCAGATACGGCATTTGCCTATGTTCAAGTCTTGCGAGGAACGCCGGAGGCCCAAGTGGCGTTGTAGACTGTTGGAAAGGTGTTCCTACAGGGCCAGAATCTTCAGAGCTTGGCGTGAGACTCCATGGACTTCTGCGACGAGTGCATTCGCAAGGGGTTCTCAGTCAGCAGTTTCTGGAGACAGGACATGGGGCGTCCATGGAACAAGCTGCACACTGCTATGAGTATATCTTTATATTTTCTGAGAAAGGAGGGTTTCTCTTCGTTTTGTGCGTGGAAACGTGGGCAAATGTACTATCAGCTTCAGTGAGAGTGATGCCATGGCTGAGCACGAAGCTCTGGAGTGGGGGCTCTTCTCAGTGTGAACCAGCAATCCTGTTGGCGATCCTTGTTTATGCTGTTTTTAGGATCCTTGAAGTACATAATTACGACACTGCTCGTGACACAGCTATTCTTTCAGATTACGTCACAAATCTTGATGCAGATCATTCACACTCTCATGGTGCATTTGGATCAGCACGTCAGAAAAGCATGAATTGCACAGTCTTGTAACCAATGTCGTATCCCGATAGGTAACCGTCGTTAACCGAGACATTGTCTACATCTCCACTGTATTCTTCTTTCTAGCACGACCAATTAACTAACGACGTTATGCCTTTTGCGGACTACAATTTGCGTATTTCAATCCATAATTTCACTGCAGGCCTGTCTGCCCTCTTTGCGGAACCCATGTGTTCAGAACTAGTAGCAAATAATCTAACCAACCAAGAAGTAAACATAACTGGAATGAGGCGTGGCGAAGTTGCTCTATAGAACCTAATTTTTTAGGTTGTGTGTCCAGTACATGAGGTGCTTGACATACTTTTGGGGTTGTGACGTAATCCTGTAGACATGTCAACCACTTGTCCCTTTTTGTACAAATACCCAGCATTGGATGGCCATTCATGTTACATACTGTTTCATAGTGTATATAGCGCCAATGTATATTGAGCACATAATCAAGCATTCACTCATTGTTCAGTGTATATTCATTACACTTTGTTGGCTATCTGTAAGTGTGAAATAAATATTCTAAACAGAAGTAAACATTCAGAAAGGAACGTAAACTTACTTACATCGATCTAAATCTCGGACATTAGCGAAGCACCCGTCCATCTTAACCATGTCAACCTCCCAGTCGGCGAACGTCTGCGCGTCAGTAATAAGATGTCCCATGCTGCCAGGGTATCCAGCACATGTCTTTGTCCCGACGTCTTCGTAGATGCCCAGCTTAAGACCTCTGGAGTGCATCTGCGCAATGCACATAGAGTTTTTTTTACTGAATATTAATAACGAATTGCAAGCTCATAAGAAAATTTCGCCGTCAAGAGTGCCCACCAGCTGCACCAAATGCAAATCTAGTCCCAAGTGAGCAAAAAATATTTGGTAACAACTGGGAACGTAAGCAGTGCGGGTACCGACAGCGGCTGCTTGATATGTATATGTTGCCAAGACTTTAGTACCTGTGACTTGAAGTCCTTTCAGGATCTTAAGCCATCGGTACGAGTGACTTATTGCTAAATCACAGTGGTCGAATTTATGTGAAACTGATGCTCTTCTGTTTTCTTTTTCACATTCAGACCGACAGTTTCTTCTTTTGTTTGCGCCGTTCTATTTCTTTCCATTTTACATGCATCTGACTTTTCGACCCTCGATTGTTCGAAACAAAAGAGACTCCAAACGCTCGAGGAAAAGGAACGTTTGCATTTTTAGCGAGTTTTTGCAAACGAACGAGCGCAAGAGCGGTGAGGCCCTGTAATGTCACTTTTTCGCAAACGTCCCTAGTAAAAGAGTTCATTAACAAGATTTAGTAAATTGGTCAACAGACAGTTGCACACGATGTCCCGTAGAACTCCTCTCATGCCATCAATGCTACGAGCGAAGTAATTTTTTATTCAAGCATTGCCCTATAAAAACAAGATAACATGTACACGTGATTACACTGCGCAGACTGGACAAAATTATTCCGACTTTTTGTGATTTAAACTGATTTCAGCGCGCTTTAGTTTTTCTACTAATGGGTTGAAATATCAACCAGCGAGAACTACTTATTTGGTTATTATGTGTGTCATTTCGTCGTTCAAAGCAACAAAGCGAAGCTTCAAGATGAACTGCTCCGATTGGAGCCCATTTTATGTGGTTAATGTCTGAGTGGGTACTGCAATATTTGTGCTTCGCGGGGAAGACCTGCATGGATTAAGATGTCACAACCCATTATCGGGTTATAAGCGTCAGTGCAAAGAGTAGCAAATTAACTATACACGGACGATAATTCGGTCGATTTTTCAGTAATAAACTGACAGCATACTATGCGGCAGGGTTTTTAGTATGCAGCTTTCGCAAAACTATTATCGCAGGAGCATTAGAAACATAGCAGTCGTCGGAAAGTCGAGTTTGACGCATGTAGGAGAAAGCCGTAACAAATAAGTACAACGGACGTAGACGCTTTACCACTTGTTCAGCATTTGTAATTGGGGTTCGTTGATGAAAATTAATCTGAGAGCAAATCCTAGGAAGGGCTTCCTTTTGTTTTCCTCGATTACGTTGTAACGTAACATAAAACAAAAAAAAAGAAAGAAAAAGCAAGTATCCGAGGAAAATGCTTGTTTTTCAAATCAAATTCGCTATATATTATATTACACAGCGATGCGAAAGGAAGTGGAACATGTCCCTTGGATGCGAACATGATACAGGAGTGCGAATAGACGCATGTATGTGCATTACTTGAATTGAGATTTCATATTACATATTACAGCAACGCGAACCCGCATAACGGAATGTTTGCACATTGTTCAAAAATGTTTTGGTAGTTTTCTGCAATTATCTGCAGTACATATCATTACGGGAAGGGTGTGTGGTTTCTTTCTTTCTTTTACTGTCTTTACTGGCCACATAAAATGGAAGAATATTTCCAGTGCGTCATCCCACGTTTCTCGCCAAGTTTCGTTTCTCAATCTTTTTTGCTTCTTCGTTGTAAAAGATATCGCTGGAGAGCGTTGATGAAGTTGATAGGAGTACAAAAGCTCAGTTGCTTACGAAATCAGCCATATGTTTGATACCACTGGGGAATCTTTCCTGATCCGCCTGGAGCCTTCCCGTTCCGTCCCTTTCCATCGACATCCAGCAATCGTCGATGTTGACGTACACATAACCAGCGTCACGGTATCCTTCCTGAACCATGATCTCTGCCATTTGCTTGAAGAGCTTCTCGCTGCAACAGAACAAATGCGATGTATATCCCACAAGAGTTTGAGGACTTATGAGTGACGACCATAATTGGTGAACACCTGATGCAGTTGTCCGGGTCTCTTCCGCAGTTGATGTTGCACTGAAACCGTTCCCACGACAGCCAGCCCATTGGTGGAGTCCTGGCCAAGCCATTCTCCAGCGCTCGCACGCTTGTGAGCGCGATAAGAAAGCTCACATATCCCCTGAGCACCGTCGACGCCATCAAAGACCTGTATAGGCAACTGAATTGCGCTTTTAGACAGTAATAAGTTGTTTAATGATTGCTAAACTGTGAAAGTGTGTGAAGTGAGGGTACCTTCTGCGAGAACGATGAACTGCAAGTTGCACTGCGAGGCCCGTACACAGTAAACAATATATATATATACGTATACGACGTACGATATCACACTGCGGGCGCAAGAAATTTAGTGGTAGAGTGGTGTCAAAAAACGTTTTGATCAGAAACTACCGAAATGATTTTCCAGAAGGTACGAAAGTGGAAACCGAACTACCGGATTCAAAAAAGCTCAAGAAGGGGTCATCCTACCTTTGGTGTTCATGCAGGCGTCGCAACTGGGCTCTTGTCGGTTAAGCCAGTTGCTGAGTTGCCGGAACTGCTGATGGTACAATGGCCTTGAAGCGATTAGCTTGTATTCGATTACCGAGTCAGCAAGCGCGCTTAAAGTAAGATGCCGCAGGCTGGAGGGATCGCCTTAGTCCGGTCTGGACTGGCGACTAGTTGTCTGTTACGACGCCATTGTTAATTTTCATTGTAAGCTCAGGGACTAATTGTACAGCTTTTACATACGAGGCTGAGGGTACGTGGGTCTTTCACAGAAGTAAATTATATTATTAAAGGACCACATTAAACGTGCCGCACGCACCATCAATGACGGCTATAAGGGCTGTCCAGCATGATGTTTATGTGGACTGAAGCCTTTGCCAACATGTGGTAGCGGGTCCTAACTTTGTCGGGACTCACATTAGTTTTCCACCCTCTCTACACTGAACTGCACTGAAAGGATTTTGATGCTGATGATTGGTGATGAAAAAAGAGCTAACTGTAGATTGTGGCTCTCAAACAGTAGGGCCTCTCCAGGTCAGTAGGTGAAAAATATGGGTGTCGAGACAGTTCAAATCCCACAACAGTAAGGAAAACACATTACTTACAGCCTTCTTATGTTTAGTAAAACTCGCTGTTAAAGTTTCAATGAGTTTAACGCTGTCCCAAGCCCCTTTCTTTTCTTTTTCTGCCACAAGTTGCAGAATATGAGTCCGAATATGAGAGTATGCATCCGCCGAGCCAGTGTTAAAGAGCCGTGTGTATATCAAGCTGCTGCAGGATTTTGAGCGGCTGTAAGAGGTCGTGAGATCGAATCCTCTCTGTTATTCTCTGCACATCAACATCAACATCGATGCCAGAGAGCGCTCTAAGGGTCCCGCAGTTCACTTTGCGTGTGTGGTATGGTTGTGCAATCCTAAATGGCGTAGGTTGCAAAAGCACGTTCCGCCGCTCTCAGCACATTCATACTTAACTTGACCCTCACTTAGTTACTCACTTCACACACCGTAGTAATGGGATATGGTACCGCACTATATAAAATGTGGTGAAATTCCCCCCAAAATCATCGTCATATATTGTTGTTGCTGCTGATCCTCCGTGCTAAGTGTATCAGGAGTCACATAAATAATCTTCTGGTTTTGTGCCTACGTTCCGAATTCTCTATTTTGCTTCCGGGTGGCCTAGACATATCTCTATTTTACTATATGTCCTGAGGTCTTCCACTGAAGATATCTGGCCTCATGGCATCGTAGTCTCTGCTAAATTATGAACAGAAACCAAATGGTTGCCGTTGAGCTACGACGTAGATTTAATTATCAAGGTAGGCACAACTACTGTTCAAATACAACACACACCCGTTGCACTGCTGGGCACACTAAACTAAAACTAAAGCCATTGAGTAGTGTGTCCTACATCCATACAGTCCCGTACAGTCACGTCGCAATAGGCTCTATGCCGGGCACTCATATTAAGCCGTCTTTGCCAGAAAGGATTCTACAAAACAGTTGACTTGAGCATTCGTGCACTAAGAGGTTCTACAGAAACACTTAGTTTGTCACTGGGTAATACTTTTCCAATGACTTGGTTGTTGTCGAAGAGGTCCGTGACGATGTACCCATTGCTGTTTTTCATCTTTAGAAAAGACAGGTCGATGGTCGCATTGACGATACCACCGGTGCCTTGACCATAGTAAACCAAAATGGCAGCTGATTTCTCTCCCCTGGACGACAAAGGCAGTGTCCATCTTCTCCAGATCTCTATTCCTGAAGGTCCCTACACATAATAAGGGCTCTGTTGGTGAACAGCGCCTTTTGAACATTTATCTTTGTAATAAGTTGCAGCCACGGAAGGAAAATATTTGTGCGTGCATAAGATGCCGGTCTTACATAGTACACTCTTCGGCCCATAATGCCAAGTGGGTCCTGATTCACGGCTATGACGTGTTTGTTCTGAAGTATGGCTTTGTCCTCTTTGCTAATGTTGCGGAGGTCTGCAGACATGATAAGTGGCGCCGCCAGAATGGCCCACAGGCCCATTTGTGCCTCGTACTGCTTCTTCGTCATGCCGTAAGTTCCAACTGTCAACTGCGAAGTAAAGACAAGAATTAAGAAGTACTGCTTCACTGTCTTCAGGAAGCAGATAACCATATTAAAACGCAGAGGACCAACCACGTCGCCATATAGACGGGACATGTTTTACTGCTCTGTCATAACGTTGTCGATTTTCGTTGTTGTTTTACGACTTTCCTATCCTATCTTGATGGGAATAATTTTACGATTCCCGTTTTCTATGCACAACATTGCATACGCTTAAACAGCCCAGACCAAAGTGTGTGAGTGCAGTGCATTCTCCATACCCACTTGGACTACCATACCCACCGTTCACAGAAAAAAAAAAGTGTGTTGTATCGAATTAGTACCAGAAAATGTTTGCATGCCATATAGCCTAGATTTTTAATGTTTTTGTGTGTAACATTGACCACTTTGTGTACTTAACTAGGAAGCCAATTATCTCTCTTAATATATTGGAAAGAACTGAACAAAAGTGACCTGAGAATGGCAAATTTTCCAATTACCGCAACATTCTCGCAAATTCAAACAACCTGCAGCCCTTCCTTGAAATAGCGATGATCTGAGCTGAACCATAAGTTGTTCCAAAAGTAAAGATAGACTCATTTGTCGGGAGGTTCTGCGATCTCGGCAAACAATTACATATTTCACGCGCATATAGTCTGCCAGAGGCTGTTAAAGTCTCTCACCATATCAGGATCAGTCCAAGCTCCTGGACCAGACACCTTGACAAGAATGTCCTGGAGTGCGCCCTCATAATGAACAATATCAAGCGTCACAGTCCACCCATATTGCATATCGCGGTAGTTCCTCCACAGGTTGCACGTCTCCGCTATGTAAGTATAGTTGGGCTAGAGGGAAACCAGCACATCACCTAGATTCCCTGCTTTTCTCGTGGCACTTAGACATGCTTACAATGATGCCGGCTTCTTCCTGGTAGAGGGGCCACTCACAGGAGTACACTATGTTCCTTCCGGACTCTGCAAGCGCCTTTCCGAACTGGGGATACGCTATAGAAATAAGATGTGTATAGTTATTTGATTCTTCTTTCACAACTAACCACTGTACTTGAAGCGGCGCCTTTAGTTCCCTTACTGCCTGCATGTGGAGTCGCTTTACGGCACCACGCAACGCTTGCATGGTGGATTCGAGCCAATGGCTTCGTGCATTCGACTAAGCAATCTTGTGTTAACCTACTTGTTACATGTGTTCGAACTTAGTGCTGGCATTTCTTTGGTCATTTGTAGGCCCCGGATGTTCAGGCTCTAAAAATAACGATTTTAGGCGCCTATAAAAGGCCCGAAACATCTCAGTTCAGGCATCAAAACGT
>JARGYV010114701.1:0-12538 GCA_029532675.1 Ornithodoros moubata | reverse complement strand
GTTTCCAGCAAATAGGGTCAGGAAAAGATATCTTTCGGAATGGCGATTGGTCATCGCCGTGTTATGCGGTGAAGTTCTGTTTTTACAGTGTACGCGCTCCACAACGCGCAAGCACTGCACAGGACACACTAGAATAATAATGAGTGTTTTTTTCTTTTTTTGCTTCCCCTGCTGTATTTCATGCTATTTTCACTTTTTCAATTATTCTCTGCAGCAGCTTTTGTCCTGATTGCGTTGTGTGGCCAAAATACGTGTCCTACATAGCCTAAAGGGATGACGGAACCGGGACCAAAGAGCGGAGCCATCTAAATGAAAAGGTGAGAGGACGTGCCAGGAAGTGTGAATGGTGTTCATCACTTACGTGCCGCCGTCTTTCGTCCACCTGAAAAAAAGAAAATAAATAGGTATGTGAGACGCAGTCAGCCAGCGTGCGACGTTCGTACCTGGCTGCACTGGCCACGGAAATCTCGTCGTAGTTGTGGTCGTGGTTGTGGTTGTAGTCGTGGTCGTCGTTGTGGTCGTGGTTGTGGTTGTGGTCGTGGTTGTGGTCGTGGTTGTGGTCGTCGTTGTGGTCGTCGTTGTGGTCGTGGTTGTGGTCGTTGTGGTCGTCGTTGTGGTCGTCGTTGTGGTCGTCGTTGTGGTTGTGGTTGTAGTCGTGGTCGTTGTGGTCGTCGTTGTGGTCGTGGTCGTTGTGGTCGTGGTTGTAGTCGTGGTCGTCGTTGTGGTCGTGGTTGTTGTCGTGGTCGTTGTCGTGGTCGTTGTTCTCGTGGTCGTGATCCTAGTAGTGGCCCTGGTCCTAGCTGCTGTGGTCCTGCGTGACGTAGTTCTCCTAGCAGGTGGTCCTGGAGCAACCGTGGGTTGTGGGCCACGTGTTGGTGGTAATGATGTAGTTGTAGGAGTTGTAGGAGAAGTTGTAGGAGTTGTAGGAGCAGGTGTTGGTGCTGGGGCAATTGATGGCAAGGCAGTAGCTAAAAGCAGTATAAAACAGACCCATTGAGCGAATGCATCTTGTCAAAATAAACGCTCAAATAAACGCAGCAGAACCGGGAACCTATTTGACAGGTATGAACTGAAGAATTACCTATAATGGGAGTCGCCGAAAGACACGAAATGGGAAAAAAAGTGGAAGAGCGCGAAGGGCGGGAGAACCGGAAGAGAGAAGGTTCCCAAACCTCGGGGATCAGTTTTTGGAAGACCACACGGAACGCGGTGCTTCGCCTGGAATCTTCCAGCCGGGCTTTGTAGCCACGGGTTTCACCATCCTTTATCTAAGATTCCCTCCGCTTAGTTCACCAACCGTACCACTGAGCCTGACTATATAGGCTAGATTGATTCAGAGTTCCTCACTGATTTCTGGACACCAGGTGTCGCGTCTATTATTATCGTACCACATCAGTCTCCATCACTTCCTTCATTGTCTGCCCTGTGCCCGAAATTCCTGTCTGTTAAAATCCATTCAAACCAATCAGAGCGCAAAGTAATGTGCATTTTCAGATTTCGCGAAAATGTCACTCGTAAAGCATTTTGTAACATTTACGCAGTTAATCTGATGTAACAAAAGGATGTAACTGTACGTGGAGCGTACGACCGAAAGGTATTCGTCTGAATAATTCACAATGCCAGGAAGTTTTGTTCTGTGCGGAGACTCAACTTCCAATTGAGTCTGAAAGAAGAACTCCACCACATAACACGGTTGGAACCAATCATGCTTCAGAGCGATGTCGTTGACATTTTATTTACGAAAAACTCTGAATAGTGATTGGGTGTAACTGTGTTATGCGGTGAAGTTCGGTTTCCAGAAGGCGTCGGGAACTGTTTGTGAACAGCTGAAAGCGAAGGTTTTCATGAACAGTGTTTTCATGAACAGCAGCAGAGTACCAAGAGGACGACCTCTACACTTACATGGCTTCTTCGTCGAGATGGAGGATGCTTTGGACGTGGCTGAAACAAGAAACGAACAACTCTTCACGTAGACGCCTGCGCTTAATAGTTCCATCAGGTAATGCTAATCATACATTTTTCGTCGGCGTGCACTACACTGTAAAAACAGAACTTCACCGCATAACACGGCGATCACCAATCGCCGTTGCGAATGATACCTTTCAGCGACGCCACTTGCTGAAAACGGTGGGCGTACGCCTTTTTTGGGACGCTTATGCAGTGCATAAGTGTCCCCAAAAGGCGTTCGCCCACCGTTTCCGGCAAATAGGGTCAGGAAAAGATATCATTCGGAATAGCGATTGGTGATCGCCGTGTTATGCGGTGAAGTTCTGTTTTTACAGTGTATATGTGCCGTTGCCCGATGATCAACTGACTATATTTGACAGAGATTGTGGCGTTTCTATATGTAGCATCCTCAAGCTTGAGGCACCTATGAAAAGGTAATTTCTTGGAGTATCTATCGATAAATACGGAATTTTTACAAAGCGCAATGCCACGCCAGTGTAAAGCGCCCCAAAAGGGCGCGTTGTTCGAATATTGGTGCTCCTATAGAGACTGGCTATTCCTAGAAACCCTATTTGATGCTTAACATTGATGTGGCACTGCGCCTTGTAAAAATTTCCTAATTATAGGTAGATAGACCAAGGAATTATATTGTCATAGGTACCTCAACCTTAAGGACGCTACAAACACAAACGCTACAATCTCGGAACGAAGACGGCGTCTTTGAGAGAGCAGTGAGACCCAGCCTTGAATGAACTTTACAGGAACACGTAAGGTTAACGTGCATGGACAATTGACAAAGTATCACTAACAATGCGCGTGTATCCCACAGTCGATGGTCTAAAAATCGTACGGTAAGACAGAGAGAGAAGATAAAGGGGAATAAGACGGGGCCGTCCACTGCACTGGTCAACGTTACCACTCCCGTGCATTGCTCTGTAGCTACACGACCACATTCCGTCTTGAGGGCAATCGGCACGTGGCAAAAATTCCCGAGCATTCCCTGGTGGCCCTGCAACGTGACTCCTGACAGAAATACCTGTCAGAGACCTCACAAAAGCAACGGAATTGTGTTATGGACCTCAGAGATCCAGACCCAGAGCTCAGAGGTCCAGAGGTCTATCTCGGGAAATATTTTGAGGCTGTTACACAACAGAAAAGCTGTCGACATGAGATAGACATCGAGTGACCGATGTTCTCTCGCTTCTTCCATGTTGCGAGATAAACTTGCATCTTTTCGCCAGCTAATATGATTATCGGTAAACACTGCACTCTAAAAACAGAACTTCACCGCATAACACGGCGCCTTTTTTGTGACACTTATGCGCTGCATAAGTGTCACAAAAAAGGCGTACGCCCACCGTTTCCAGCAAATAGGGTCGGGAAAAGATATCTTTCGGAATGGCGATTCGTCATCGTCGTGTTATGCGGTGAAGTTCTGTTTTTAGAGTGTGTATGCAACTCAAGGACTTGGTCGTATGACAGACTGCGTTCTATAGGGTGCGTTTACCTGATACATTCCTGCCTTCATATTCGTCCCCGGTGTAGTCATAGGTTGTTGCTACACAAAGCGATGTCTGTTAAGTGTCTCAGATAGAAAGAAGTCAAGATGTACGTACTTTCATCCTCGCCGATATCCGTGCCGTCACCGACTGCCAGAAAGGTAACGCTTACATTCTCGAAGCAAAAATAAATAAATAACCTCGGTACTTACATAAGTAGATGTTCAATATCAGGATGAGAAGGATAATAAAGATGACGAAGAGAATACATATGGTCCAAATGATGGTCGTGATAATCCAGTCAGGGATGCTGGCCTCCTCGACAGACCTAGAGACAAAACAAGAAACCCAGACATGAACACAACTTTATTGCATTGCGATATTACGACCTGTAAGAAAGTTCCCGAAACTTTGGACTAAACCTTCACATGTGCCCATGGCTCAACTTGAAATGTTAGCCCGGAAACGAAGCAAGGTTAATGGTACTCATTGCATTCCGCGGTTCACAGATATACATCCATTTTACCGAGCCTCCGAACTCCTTCACACTAAATTGTACAGCAGCGTAAATGTACTTACGACTTCTCTGAGTCCTCAAAGCCCGACTGGATCCCACTTATCCCACTTTCGAGGACACTTTCTCCAGTGTCAGTCACCTCTGAAGCAAAGTCTTCTTCGGAAACTGTAACGACAATAAATAATCAAAGCAACATTAGCTGATTGGCTGCAAATGGTCTGTGCCTGCTAGACAGCGGTCATCTGTAAGATGACCTCCGATACGGTGCAGACCACGAAAACCAAAGGATAGAACAAATGTTCTGCAAAGCTGTCGTTCTTCAGTGCAACATGTTCGACCTATCAGAGCCCATCTAAAGCCTTTCCTCTCCTAATTAGCGGCATAATGAGAAAGCAATGTACCTGTCATAGCGACGTTCTATGTTCTATGCTGCAATTCTTCTTTTTCAACTCGCTGGAGCATGCGACAGCAGCGCCACGTTACTTTCCTACCTGAACGTGACAGAAAAGCGGTGGCACACATGTTCGAGCCAAATGTCTCTGAAAGATCTGAATCGGAGTCATGCAGCTGCTTAGCCTTTACTTCCTTGGTGCATCGCGTAAAGTTTCCGACTTTCCATTTTCCTTTGTACCCGTAAGACATAGCCGACAGCCAACCAACGGATGCAATATTTAAAAACAAGGTCAAACTCTGAAGGCCTATCAACGCCATGCGTACTTGACTCTTGACCCAAATTTGTGCCCAAAAAATGAATAATATGAATCTGTTCATTGACAGAAATTGGCGCTCCAAATCTCAGCGACAGTGGCTCAAAGAAAGCGTCGCCAAACGAGGTCATGGAAGATACCGATACCTGTCGTCTGCTGACATCACACCCGCACGCCGGGCGCCGATGGGTGTACGGTTGTAACGTCAGCGTGTCAAATGACTGTTTCTTTACTCTATTGTATCCCGGTAATTACAGCACGCAGAAAAACGTCTCTTTTCCCCTCGGTATGCTGGGGCGAGGTACAACACGACTTTAGTACAAGGACCTGTATCTATCCAGCTGTGATAACCCGTTCAAGCACAAACAGATTTTACACATGATACATTTCGGTTTGTCTTGCACCGCGCTTTTACCGCTGGTACCAGAGTTATGCATCCTTGAGGGATACTGCAGGATGCAAAGTATCCCTAAATAGGTGTAGGTGATGGTGGTGCGTCATTATATTCTCAGCGGTGTACCTGCCTTGACGAAACATTTTGGTCATTCGATGCATGTTGAAAAACCTTAATGTAATCACTTTCTTTAAAAATTTTCTCGCTCATTTTTCACAAGCCGGAAATTAGACTCTAGGGTTCTCACCACACGTATAAGTCCTGCACCCCATTTTATCCCTGAGCTCCAACAAAGGCCTAATTTTGGCGACCAAGCAACGCGCCACTGGATAAAGTAATTCTGTTTGATGCCTTAAAGCGTGCTCCACCTGTTGTACAGAAGCGCTACGGGAAGCCGACTTGCGAGCGGACGAAGTCAGCGATAGTGGCACAGAGACAAACAAACATACAGTAATCCGTTGCTTTGTGCATCCGTTGCAATGTTGGAAATACCCTATCATGTATCTTGTTAAAATTATTCTACAGGTGCCCCCCCCCCCCTTTTTTAGGAGACACTACGTCGTCAATCGAGAAGCGAAACCGAAACAAACAACTTCTTAGTAGCCAACAAGATCTGTTTGTAGCAAACCAGAGCCAAAGTCGAAGCCAGAGCCTGCGACAGTATGTATTTATGGCGATCGTTCACAAGAAGCATCAAGAAATTTTCTACAGTATCACAACGAAATGCTTCAACAGAGACAAATGTTCTCGAACGATATATTCCGCGGAGGGCTTTGCTTTACGTGCCAGGAAATGACGAAAGGAAAATCGCAAAGGTCCAAAATATTGACGTTGACTGTGTTGTCTTGGACTGTGAAGATGGGGTGGCAATCAACCAAAAGGTAGCCGTCGTCTTACAGTTTTGGTGCTGCCATTGCTGACGCAATTTTATGCATTACGCCTTCGTGACAGGACGCGGCTCGACAGACGATCTGCGCAGTGCTGGGCAACACGAAATTCAGCCAAAAGACTGACGTAGCTGTCCGGATTAACTCTGTAGATAGTGGTCTCGCGGGAGAAGACCTCAAGGCGGTGTTGAGCGCTCGACAGTTGCCTACGACATTACTCCTGCCTAAGGTCGAAGACAAGGACCACGTCAGATGGGTAAGATTGGAAGGCTGCAAGGATGACATCATGCAAAACCTTTCTTCTTTTCTTTAGCTTGCCAACCAGATAGGAGATAACCAATTTCAAATAATCCTGTACGTGGAAAGTGCCCTTGGGCTAATCAACCTTCACGAGACACTTCAGCACGGCACAAAGACGTGCAAGATTGCAGGACTTGTCTTTGGCTCCGATGACTTTACTGCGAGCATAGGTGAAAGATGTGGGCATCTGAAGATGTGTTATCTTCAAATCACGGTTTTACTCGAGTTTTACTTCACTCTACTTATAGTCAAATGTCTCGGAAAAAGGGGTCTTCTCCCCCTTCCTTAAAAATTTTTTGCTTGTCCGTTGCCCCATCCAGGTGCTACAAGAACCAAAGATGCCAAAGAAGTGCTCATGGCACGTCAACAGGTGGTCCTTTTGGCCAAGGCTTACAAACTGCAAGCCATAGACATGGTTTACATCAACTTCAAGGGTACGTAGCTTTCCACCTTTTCTGTTACTTGAACAAGTCTTCATTTTAGATGAGGAAGGGCTGAGAGCACAGGCTCTGGAAGGGGCCCAAATGGGCTTCACAGGGAAACAGGTCATTCATCCTGCTCAGGTTGCTATCGTACAAAAAGCCTTCACACCATCTGCTGAGCAGCTCGACTGGGCGAGCAGACTTCTTGCTCATTTCGAAGCTCATCAGAAAGAAGGAAAGGTAGGAATGTGTGTAATTGAAGCTTGCACTCAATCCTCTTACCTTTCTTTCTCCAGGGAGCTTTCACATTTGAAGGTGCCATGATTGACATGCCCACTGTACTACAGGCAAAGAATCTGGTGCAGGCATACAGGGCTGTACAGGAATAATAAATTTTTTTTAAGGTTGCAGCCTGAGCTTCAGCTGTATTTCAGTTTTCCAAGTGTCTGGTACTAGGAGGAAAATGTTTTTAATATAGGGTCTGCATTTAGCACTGGCTTAGTAAGCCTGCCCAAGGAAGTTGGGATTCCGGTGAGGTCTGGGTAATATACTTCTGTGTCCGCGAAATAATTATGATAATGAATATTGTCAAATCTTGTTGACTGATCACTCGATCCTGACATTCTTTTATGTGTTGTATATACCACCACTGAGGTAAGTTACCCATGCCTCCTGAGAGAGCTAAGCTGCCTGACTATGAAAAGATGGGAACATCATGAGTGTCACTGCAGACGACGTGGCAAATTCCGTAATCACTTCTTCTCCCGCGGTCGATAGCTTTTCATCCTGCGTCTTCCCCTGCACGTAACCCGTTGGGGCTGTTCCTCCCTCACAAGCTTGGACAGTCCCAGGGCAATGGTCGCTCCGACGTCCACTTCGTCTGGAATGTGTACATAACGGATCTGCTGGCCTTGGACAAAGAACTGTTCCATCTGGAGACCTTGGAGGCTGCTAGGCGTCGTTAATCGCGCTCCCGTCATGTCCATGTTCATGTAGCTGCATTTTACATTGTTACCGTTACATGGCATTCACACAAGCTAAGCGCATGCTCCACTCACCAGTCAACGTGCTCAATCGTGCCGTGGACTATGCATTCGTTCCTCAGCTCAACGGTTGTTTTCATACCGGTGAGAGACTGTAACAACACCACCAGGCATTTGGACGACAATGCTCGCTCCCTTGGGGTAGCCATCCCAACTGAAGGTGCGCAATATTTGACAAAATCCAGACAAAACTAGTTTTCAGGCATCGTATCGCTAGACTTCTTACTGCTTTACAATTGTTGTTAAACGACGGGATATCGGGACTGTCGGTCAATTTTGCTGAGCTCTTGTTTCCTCGACGGATCACAACAGCCGCCTTCGCCGTTGTTACAAATCCAAAGCTAAGTCAAGCCGAGCCGCAGCCTGCGGTTAGCCGGTTTCGGATTCGTCTTCACTCCAATCATGTGGGATCCATGACAAAAAATGAATACTTGGAGTAATGGCTAATGATTACATCAGACTTCCATTTTTCATTTGAAACAACCGCGGCCTCGAATGTAGTACAACCTTTTACGTGTGAAAGGGATAACATTGTGCGACACAGATGGTAAAGATGAACCACTTGGCCCCACTTGGCATGACAGCATATCTTTGACAACAAACGAGCCATTAATCCACACGGACATGTGGCTTGAGATATTTAGTGCATGTAAGGAATCGGCACTGTCACATCTGCTACGTTGCCAGCATAAGTGACAAAGCATTTTATTCGTTCCCCATGCTTCAAATGAAGCAATATGTCAGCATTTATATCTAAGTATAGATGGCACTTATAAGAAAAGCATTTTCTACAGAAGGACTTTATACAAAAATAATTCCAATACTCAGCCAATAATACTCATTTAGTAACTTCTGTGTAGCAGATGTTGCACACTCGAACAGGCCGCTTGAAAGCTGGAATGGTGGCACTTTTTGAAGAGCACTCATTGCAGAAGATGTTGCCACAATTTCGACAGTGGTGCTGGGCAGAAAGAAAATTCATCTTACTTATGTAACAATGCTGTGCAGTGGATACACCAAGAACAAAATATTACAACCCAGTACGATTCGCAAACGAGAAAAAGACCAGTTACTTTGCTCATACTGGTAAATGGTGAACCAACCTTGCGTATGGTGAGGGTGAAGATCTTCTGGCAATCCATGCAATTGGTCACCTGAGCATCATCCGCCCATTTGCGACCTTGATGCCTGGCATTCTCAATCTATGTCAAAGAAAAACGTGCCTCGTGTACATATTTCGCATCACTAATGGCACACACAGCCAATTATCTGTCACTGTCAAGTTTTCCTAAAGGTTATCCATTCCAAAAGGCTCAGTAATGTCAAAGCCGACCTGCAATGCCTGATTCTCCCAGCCGAGCTCCTGTAAGGCTGCTTCGGAGTCATCGAGCCTCTTGCGCAGTTCCGAAGTCGTCTTTCGCAACTGGTCACATTCTGTCTCCGAGCCCAGACACCTAAGCAGAACAGCAAAATAACCATCCGCACCCCACGCAAACACCTTCTTTAGCATCGCACCTATCCAACAGAGCTCGTCTCTCGTCTACAGTATTTTCCAGCTTTGCCTCCAATTCTGCAACAAAACGCACAGTATGAAAAAAGTTTCGGGAGGACATTACTAATTTTCGTTATGGAATGTCGGGTGGTCATGCAGTGAACGCTTACAGACAGTCCCTGTATCAGGTGAGAACGTGTCCAAAACCTTAATGTTGTGCTGGACACAACGCAAAGTGCAGTGACAGAGTGCTACATGCCTAATTTGTCACCATAAAGCTGGTCCACTTTGGCTTCAGCAGTCTCTCGCTTGTGCCTCTCGTTGGAGAGGTCGGTGCGGAAGGTGTCCAAATTGTCAGAGAGGGCACCGATGCGGGCTTCCAGTCGCTCTTTCTCCACCTCCCACTCGCTGCTTAGCTCTTTTCTCTTGGCACATTCAGCCTCCTGCACAGACTTCCTTATTCCACTCCCCGCTCTCTCACACGGCTTATCATTAAGTTCCACATTTAATTCCCTGTTGTCTTCGACGACTCCCTAGTTTTTCTAAATCTTTCCTTCGTTCCCCAACTACCACTGCAATCACCTCCCCAATTTCCCCACTTCCTTAAGTTGGTTGAGGTTCTTTGGCACCACTTCCCTAAGTGCCCAGTAGAATTATTTAGTACTTATATCTAGTATCTTACCTAGTATTTAAAATTTAGCACCCCAAAAGATTCCTTAATTTTCTGCAATTCCCATGGAAAGGAAACAAAAAGGAACGTAAGGGTGAATGAAACTAGCAATGTAGGCAACATAACAACACTGCACAGAGCATAGCAACACCCAATCTTGTTCAATGATGCACTGAAGGCGATCAGTGAAAGGTGTGCCCTCAGTCAGCCTTTCTGCCCAGGCTGTGAAGCTACACTAAGTGGCTTACGGCATACACCTTCTCCTGCTTTGCTCCCTGCCACACTCACAGAAAGGGAAGTTCCTCACCAGTTGTGCCTTGCATTTCTCGAGATCTCTCTGTAGGACTAGGTTTTCCTTCCTCTGCTGCGTTTCCTTTGCTTCAAACTGCACCCGTTGCTCTTCTTTCTCTGCTCGTAGGGTGTCCAGGGAACCCTGCACGTCCACTTTCTGCTCTATGAGCAACTGCCTCGCCTCCATTAAGGAACTAATTTCCTGCACAAGTCACATTCCTTTGCGTTCATGTCATCATAACCCACTGTTTGTCACAATGCATGCATGGTAAGGTAAAATTTGTTGAACACGTTTTTTCGATTTCCAACACAACATTTTTAGATTTTCTTTGACAAGTATGGGATGTGGGCCCTTGACCACAAAAGCATAAATCAAGCTGAACACAAGTGAGGGTTGCAGTTCCATTCTTCTTGTCGCCGCAGCAGCAGGGGCTGTCAATCCTATTGGTCCAAAAAATTTTGGCAGATCTGTGCAAGCTTCGAAGGTGTGGCTCTGAAATTGCAGTCAGACTCACGCTGGCCATCTTTTCCATCTGTGCAGTATGCTGGTCCTGTATCTCATTTAGCCGAGAGCCCAGCTCAGTTGCCCTGGCCTCCCAAGAAGCGTTTTCTGCACGGAGGCTGCTTTCGAGGGCATCCTGAAACGAGACGCCCGTAAAGAGAGTCTCCATTTCGGAGAAAAATCCTTGGTCACCTTCTCGTCCGTGAGTGACCGCACTTGGTTCTGAAGCTCCGTAACATGTTCCTCATACAGGACGACTTTACTCGACAGCTCGTCCTTCTTCTGTGAACACAGAAAAAAGAGGTTGGAATGAGCTGTGAATGTGCAACTTTTTCTAGTGCATTCCTACAATTTTTCCTGAACGAGTATTTTCTGTGAAGAGAACTCACTTGAGTGAGGTCTTGCAGTTGAAAGTTTCTCGTTTCCAGCGCCGCATTCAGTTCGTTGATCTCGCGTTTCGACTTTGAACAGAGCGCTTGGTACTCCTCAAGCTGCAACTCTATTGCAACCAGTCTGGAACTCAAATTCTGCAAACAGAGCACAGCAAAACAAGATCCCACTATAGAACTCGGCAAAGAAACACAATGCACGCGAACTGCCTAAACTGTGGAAATGACAGGAGAGAACAAGAAAAATCACGTTGCAGATACCAGACACTGATGAAAGCGACACAATTATCGCCAAGGGCAGCCAAAGAGGTCACCCCTGTAAAAATATGCACAGTCACAAACCTCATGTTCTGCTCTCAGGCGATCACTGGCATCACTGACATGCACGAGCTCGGTCTGCACGAGTTCCATTTCTCTCCTGGACTCTGCGAGGGCAGTCTCCAATTCTTGCGTTCTCAATGTCAGAGCTTCCACGGTGCCTCTGAGAGCAGTCTCGGAATTCCTCAGGGATTCAGAAGCTTGGCGTTCTTCCTCTAGCGCTGTCTGTAGCCTTTTCACTTCGGCCTCAAGATGCTGGACCTGTTCATAGTCAATGCCAAAAAGTCGCAGGGTACCGACAGAGTATCGCGATCGTTTGCCCGAGCACGTTCACCTTTTTGTCTGCATCGCCAAGTCGCTGGGTTGCATGTCCAAGTTTTTCCTTTTGGAAACAAATTGGCATGAGACAGCAGCAAAGCCCCCTTGACAGGATTTTAACTAATATTTTTTCAGTTTTCAGAACTGCTAGGTTTGTAAATAGATAACCTGGAGTTGCAAGCAGCTCAGTTCTAATGCACGCTTCTGTTCTTCCAGTGAGATGATGTTGTGGTTGGTTTCCTGTCTCAATGTGGTTACTTGTTCCTGAAGCTTTGCCTAGAACAACACGAAGACCTCCAGCTACGAACAACAGAGACTGCTTTCCGTGCTTACATTGTCTTCTTCCTTTTGCCGACACGCCTCCTGGTAGCTTTTCTCCAGCGCCTGTAGCTTTTCTTCTGCCTCCTTCGCACGACTTTCCAGCGTTTTTTTCGACCCTGACAATTCCTGTTGCTGAAGGAGAGAACATACATCGGTTATAGCCTCCCAAACAACGTTGTCATGGGGAATAACTTCATGACCCCTGCACTTTGCGAATGAACATGTTATGAATGAGCACTGCCACTAAAAGGTATTGGATTGCATGTAAATTCCTGAAGCAGAAGGAACACAAAGGCTTCTCCCACTTCATTTTTTAGACGTTATTCTCTTTATAACAGACAGATATACTCCAGTACCTTCTGGTGAAGGGCATTAATCTGCTTCGCTGACTCTTCCAGCTTCAGCTGTAGGGTACTCTTCTCAGCGATGGCTGTTGCCAGCTCTTGGCTCTTGTTGGAAAGATCCTGATCCAGGGCACTGCACTTAGACTGCAGCTTGTTGCTCTTCTGGCGCTCGCTCGT
>JARGYV010114685.1:0-14611 GCA_029532675.1 Ornithodoros moubata | reverse complement strand
GTGTAACTTTACCACCACTTTGGCACAACATACGCGACGAGCAAGTTACCACCTAAAAGGAGTAACCCCTACACCCTTTTTTCTCAGAGTGTGGTCGTGCCGAACTATTGGTAACAAACTTGACCCAACAGACGCAGCGGCGTCGACGGAGCAACAATAGCGGTTCTGTCGCAAAGCAGTGCAATTTCTCTCCCTGAGTACCGCATCAGGCGACACGTCGACGTCAAACCAAAGCTCCGTGATGCACAACTACTAAACACCTTTGTGTCGCCACCATTTCAAGAGTAAAAACAAATCATCATCTACGACAACGTGCAGCCGCCCAATGCGCCATGTCACCGAGGGAATGAGAAGTGCAGGAGCTGCTAAAGGACGACGTCACCAACAAGCCCTTGGGCGTCTCGCGTAATGTTGGCAAAGAAAAAGCACGCTACTCTGCGTCGACTACCGCCAACTGAACCAAGTCACGGATTGACGAATATTGAATATTAGAGTTAGAATGTAAAAAAAGTTTGCAGGATGGCAATCGTCATTTCCCGCGCCTTACAACTGAGAAGGTTCCGAAGTTCTGGAGTTTTAGCAGTGACCGTCACACTTTTCATCCTCGTCAGCAGGGTACGTTATGACCCTACGGCGCACATTGAGGCCGCAGGCAAAGGGTCAGCACTCGGTAAACGTGGGTAAAAGCCGTGCGTGAATCCCTCGAGCCCACACATTGCGCTGTCTCAACAAAAATTCTAAAGCCTATTTCAGTGTGCCGGAGTTGTGAAGGGAAACGCTCTGCCGACCCATAATAAAACTGCGCTTTTCTTTTCCATTTGAGTGTCGTTTTTCAACGCTCGAGTCTGTTGCGGGCCTTCTTCACTGACATTAATGGCTCTTTCCCAGAACGGAGGGAGCTGATCACAATAATTTTATTTCTGCCGTCGTGGTTCCGGTATCTGTAAACTGGCAAATCGAGGCTATTATTTGATCGCTTAACTTCAGTCTCATATTTCCATTGGTTGTCGCACAATCTGCTCGTGAAAGAAAAGCCTCGTTCGCACGCACTGTACGTGTAAATGCATCGATAGTAAAGAATTATCGCCAAGAGCGTCTACCCACAGTACGTGTAGCCCCTTTGTGCCACTTTAATAATTGGGCTTTACACGTACTCCACTTTGGAAACGAATTTTAACAGTCAAGTCAGCCTGTTCAAATTCTCACACAACCAACGGCATTTGTTATTTATTCGCCAGTTGGCAGCCGCAGTAGTAACCCTTTCTTTATTGAAACTCTTTTGTTGTTCCCTTCTGCCACCTATACGCATTAGTCATCGCGTCAGTCGCCAAGGCAACACTGACACATGCGCACAAATGGCGTCGCTTAATTAAATGGGGTTTCATTTCTGCTTTGTGTGCTGCATTCTATTCTATGCTTTCATCGTTTGCAAATTCCCTTTCCCGCAAGGCCAGCCGTGCACCTCCATGCTCATCTTCATTTCTGAGCAATAATACGCACGTGTGCGTGCCAGGGTTTATTTGCAGGACGTAATAGAAGCAAGTAATGTACTTTTCACGCGAGAGCTACGGAAGCAAGCATGTCCTGACCCACCTGTCCCACATCGGGCCTAATGCTGTTGGTACGGCTTCGCACTGTTGCTTTGCGACTGAAGGCCTCGCTGAGCGGAGGGGGATGTTTGCATGGGCTGATCTGTTTGGGCGTGGACACGTGGTTGAGAAAGGAGTGTCTGCGCACAAGGCACTCTCCTCCCCCGAGGGGCTTCAACTCCATCAGGGCATCCCGGTCACCGATGACGTCTCCGTCGCGGTCGGGGGTCCTGGAGACGCCACCGACGCCGACGATGATCGTGCGTGCCACAAGCACCATGCATTGGTCGACCCGGGGCCCTAGACACCGGCTCACGGCACAAACATCCTCGGGCGCGTCGTTCCACAGCGACGATTCCACACAGAGTGGCTGCAAGCGGCGCTCCCTCGCGGATATCGATGCCATCAAAGAGTACGGGTACACTGCATGTCGATCGCCGCCCACAGAGCGCCCGCCATTTGCCATGCGCTCTTCATTGATCCTCATTATCAGGTAAACGAAACTTGGTTCATCATCGCTAAGCAAATTCATCTTTCCTAGTCTCGTCCAACGGAAAAATTACCTTTTTTGCTTTCTTTGGAACCGAATTGGCTTTCTCGTCACACTTTTTTTTTCATGAATACTGCATCAAAGGCATCACGAAACAAAGGCTATCGTTATCTTTCTGTTGATATTCACCTTTGCGTTTGCATATCCCTCCTTCTACGGCACGTATACACCATAAGTACTGCCAATAAAGAAATGAAGAATAAAGGTGTATTTTCAAGACCCGGTGTAGCGTAACGTATTTTCTTTGACCGCAAGTAGCCACAAGTATGGGCTTGATCAAGTAGCATATTTTCTTCTCTTTTATCATAGTTGCCAATAAAAAAATAATACACATTCAAGACGCATGATATTCGTCCTTTAATTTGATGTTTCCTTTTCAATCGCGCTGCAGGTCCTGGAAGTGGAATTTTTATTATCGGTGGAAAAAAACAACAACGATAAACCAGCGCGCAATATTTGCAGTTTTAGCCTAAGGCTCGCTTGTTACTTGCAGATCACAAGACACGTTTTTCTATGCTCAGAATATTCAACCGGATATAACATATTGTACACGCATATACGGGGAGTCCACCATTAAGCGGAACAACATTTTTAAAATATCTGCGCGCACGCTATCTGCTCAGGTGAGATATACAGACTACCAGTCATTATGCTGAGAGCAGAATGTAACTAATCGACGACTCGTTAGTTAAAATTCAATCATTAACCTCTGAATTAGAGATGCTAAGGCACAGATTGAATTGGTGGACTTCTAGGCAGTGGCTGGCGGACGCTGACCCAGGTTTCAGAAATCAGGCAACGAGCATGCGCTTCCAGATATCGATCACCAAAGTTTCCTGTCAAACCAAAAGTGCCGACACCCGAGAGGGACCCACTGCTCCTCTACGACCACGTGGTTAGGACGAAACTTGCGTTATCAATCGCGTGATGCCAGAGCCACCGCCCTCGGCTATCTCCGCGATGAGATATCACTTCGGTTACCCCCAGAGAGGTAATCCCAATGAAAACATGTTCTGGGTGTCAAGTGCAATCGGTGTGCGCGCCTGCTGGTAGTGGTGGTGCCTGGTGTAGATGGCACTTATCTGCTTCTCTCATGTGCTGTGAACAACAAAAGCAATCCTGATCAATCCGTCAGTGTGGATGTAGCGTTTATTAATTTGTTTAGCAAGGTCGTCGGGAAACTGCGATCACGTCGGTTGCACAAAATAAAAGTCAACAAGTGGAAATGAATTGGTGCGAGTCGCTGCCGCACTCGCACAGCGATTTATTGGGACGAAACAAAAATTATTCCTAGTTAATTTCTTCAAGATTAACAATAAAGGTACTATAACGTATCTTAATTTTCACGTTTCTGAAACTCACGACCGATAAACCCGACTGCGTGATCCAAGTCGTCCCTGTCATGGTTTCGGTTCCTTTCCCATTTTCATCTTTTCTTTGTTGCTGCACGCGTGCGTCTTCCTTCGTGGAGAATATCGTAGACGCGGCTGTCATTTTTGAAAGCCGCTGAGACAAGGGAGGCCATCTTCATAGAAAGGTCGAAGTAGTCGCTCCCAGGAAATCAATAACAGCTGGAGAGGGCCATGGGCGTGGTTTCTCTCGCGTAATGTAATATGCGTCTACTCTAGGGCTGCCACTACCACATGGGGGCTGTTCTTCAAGCAAATAAACCTTTATTGTCTGTCAGGGGGACAACAAAGCGTAATAGCTGCTCAAAAAATTTACTATACTGCTTGTCTATGATACTTCAATGCAATACCACTTCACAAACACCTGGACTGCTTGACAGAGCTGGGTAACACGGGGAGCATTTGATCTACACTCGATTGAATAGCCATGCACGCGATTGTCATCCAATTAGGAAACACAAGACAATTCCTTCCACTGACATAGACGTTCATACAAGATATTTTTACTGGCGATACCAAAAGGCTGTCGCCGGAGGATATTCGCCAAAGACGCGGTTTCAATAATTGAAATGTAAAACGTTGTTGTGGCGGAAGAAAACCGTCTTTTCTAACTCGCAAATTATGTCTGAGATACTGAACGATCAGTGTACATTATTTAATATCTCCAACGTGGTTTGCGAGAGCCAGACGCGTCTAATGCTTTAGGAAAGTTGTTATCATCCGAAGTATTTTTTACTGTTGAATATACACTATATGCTTGGTGACTATCTCGAGCCTCGGGCCCTGGACCGTCGAATACTAATTAACCATTGAGGGAAAAAAAAATTCTTGAGGTCTTAATCAGAGCATCAACTAGTAACAGAAATTTGCGCATTCCTGGGGACGAAGCAGATTTCATTAAGTATCGAATCTGGCTTTAAATTTCTGCTATAAGTCATTCTTGAGTGACGTAGCGCTGTTTCCTGTCGGGCAAATGGATTGGCTGATCCCTTAGCGGAGACTCCATTTCTCCTTTGACTTACTCGTGTGCCCACTCAGGGAACGTGACATTTGCGTCAATTCTCGGGAGTGTCCCTGCGAAAATACCTTAGGAGCGAACTATCGACGTTTCGAGTCAGACAGCCCAATGTGAAAACGAAGACGCACGCCGGTCCCAGCGGGGGACAATCAATACTTGTGCTGCCATCTCGCAGTAGTCGTTGCAGTTATTCTTCGAGAGCTGTCACCGCTAGTCTCATTGTCTGGTAGATCCTGCTGCGAGTGCCTTTGGCAAAGTCTTCCTTCAGCCTAAGAAGCAAGACCACACACCTATCGCAGAATGTGCCCCATACCTTGCGCCTAAAGAGTGTTTCATACTTGTCCATATTTTCCGCTAAGGGAATATGTGTGACAATAGTCTTTGACGCGACCAACATAGTCGTGCCTTCATGTTCCCTAAAAACGACGTTTGTGAGGCACGCCACAGTACGTGTTAGCCTGCGATTTCGGAGACATTTGGCGTATCCCAGGCGCACGACCAAACGTATTTGATGAATACCACGCAACCGGCCACAAAATTGCTGCCGCTCTGCCTCGAGTTTGGACCACTGCTGCGATATTCTCAGATTCCAAGGGAAAATTGAAAATTTATGAACCTCCAGATGTCCACCGTGCGGCGGCGAAGCTACATCAGTCACGAAGTGTGTCTGCGAGTCCTTGCTTGTGGGTGTCCACACTTGTGTGTATGCGTGCTTCATTCCTCACAATCATCTTCCAGAAGCAATGGGGTAGTGTGCCACTGGCAAAGTGGCGAATAGCCCCAGTCATAATCATTGTATTTATGTTGTTGTTGTTGTTATGGACACCATGCCGCGTAGTCTTGCCATATGGTATGTGCAATGGGTAGTACAGCACACGAGAGTACTGGAGTAGCCTCTTTGTTTCTTACCACTCAACCAACGTTGCGTGACATCTTTCCAAGGCCTGCAAACTGAACATCATCATGTGCTAGAGAAACTGCAGCTTGGAATGACAAGTTGCTGCGCTCAGCTGTGGCGGAGTGTGTATCTATCTTCTCAGACATGCCTCGAGACGTACTTTTCGGCTGCTCTTTGGCGTTAAAGCCTTGCTCTTCCCCAGGCACATTCGTGCGATCCTTCGCAGGAAAGGCTGTGTTGGCATCGCCAACAGGAAGAGAAGGACATGTTGATGATATGTATCATCAACATCAAGTGAAAACGAACGGTCCACAAAGAAAGGGACAGAGCTCAACAACCTGACGTTGCGATTCAACTTCTGGTAACTGAACACACGTGGTCCATGTCCCAAGGACGGCCTCAAGGATCGGTCCATCCCGTCCTCACGGTGAAATGGTCATCTTCGACGCTCTACATTCTAAAAACAGTACTTCACCGCATAACACGGCAATGACCAATGGCCGTTCCGAATGATATCTTTTACTGACCCTATTTGCTGAAAACGGTGGGCGTACGCCTTTTTTGTGACACTTATGCAGTGCAGTTTACTCCTGCAATGTGCATCAGCAAGTGGGTAACTCCTTCATTGACTCTACCCTCGATACACCCTTACGGGTGTTTTTATACTCCATATGCAGTTTTGGAGAAGGAGTAAATTTACTGAATGTAAAAAGGAGTAAAAAAATACTCCTCTTATGGTGTTCGCTATGGGACAAGCCATTTACTTTTTTTCAGGCATTAATGTATGCTTTTTTAGCTAACAGTGTACTTGTGTTCTTCCCTGTAACCATGGCCATATGGACGCACTACACTGCACTGTTACTTTCCCTTGGGTTTGCGTGGGAAAAAGTAGTGCACTTAGCGCCAACCGCCAAACAGAAGGAAATTTTCCAGTGCTTAGATTTGTTGAAAACCTAATGGGAGGAGCACACTGGGACAAGAGAAGGTAGTTCCAGTATGCTCCTCTTATAAGGTTTTTATTAAACGTAAGCACTGGATAATATCCTTCTGTTTGACGGTTGGCGCTAAGCACACTACTTTTCCCCACGCAAACCCAAGGGAAAATATCAGTATTGTCCACTGCAGTCCTACTGTGAAACCGGCCATCTTCCAATTGAACTCTGTTTTTCGTCCGTGTATCTGGACTCATGTGCTTCTGTCCACCGAAACAATACAGTTGTTTGCCCTCATGGGAGGCGGACTTTATTCTTCGGCGTCAGATGTTGGAGCCATTTTCGCCAAGGTGGGCCCATGGTGGGTCTCGCTCCGGACTTACATCTCCTGGGACAGTGTTCTTTTCGCTCAAGTTTGCTGCTGACCGTGGTGGTGGGGAGTAATAAACCCTTCTCCTTTTCTGAAGGGTTCTAAGCACTCTACATATACACATTTTCTAGTAATATTTCAATTATTATTAGAAAGTGTAAGTGCAGGGGGAAGTAGGGCTTTCATTTTAGCCAACCATCTTTTAGGACAAGGGTGTGCTTCGCATGTTTAATTAATGTGTAACCATGCAGTGCAGTGTGTGGGACAGAAGGGTTGTAGTTCTCATTGGTAGATGTTCGTAATTTTTCTATTGCCTATTTTTGTATCAGAAATGTCCCTAAAAACCGAGCGACGACTGTTTTTCGGCATTCCGGTTTTGAGTTGTGCTCTTGGCAGGAGCTTCAACAATAAACATTTCAGCTGTCCGTCTTTGTTCGAGTCGCTCCCTCTGCAAGGTGTCCGCCGCAAGGTCGGTCTCAACTTCATCATCCTGGACCGACATCAACATGAACGGAAGGCTCTCTACAACATCCGACGGAAACGCTTCCATTATCTCATCTAAAGCTGTGGCTTTCTCTAAGGGCTACCCGTGTCGCGTTCAATCCTCTCCTCATAATTCCCGCTGCCCATCTATGTGCTGCTCATGGCCACAGCTGCACTACAAAGAAATAAAGCCCTTCATTGATCCCACCGATTCTATCACGAGTGACCGAATCTGTATTTGTGTAAGCTGTCTCAAGTTGACAGCAGAATTGTTTAGCCTTGTGTTCTGTTTGGTTCCCGAAAAGCCATTCCTTCGACAGCCTTGCATGGAAGATTTCGCACACACGCGAGTGGCTCGTTACACGCCACTGGCACTGGGGTAGCATCCCGCGTTCGGAGCGGGTAATTTCCTCACTATCATCATCATCATTTAGTCGTCGTTACACGCCGCCCATACAGTACAACAAGGTCTTCTCAGAATTGGGCTTAGTAGAAATGTGCTTGCTTAGGTTTGCACTTTTCTGTGACACCATAAAAAGTGTTAGTACAGAAAAGACGTGCCAGGGTATTGAGAGACTTTCGGTGCGTACGCATTGACAGCGTTGTAGGCGTGACCGAAGGCGCACCTCTCTTCACATCGATTGCTCTCACAGCTAAGCCAGTCATTTTTTTTAATCGAAGGGATGTGGCCGCGACAGGACAATTAGAACGGGTCTTGAAAACTCCTCTTGGTGCCGACTCACGTATCCTAACTTCTAGTTGGATGAGCTGCGGACGGGACAGGTGACGACACTTACTCGTGGCGTCTTATACTCGAGGACGTGTTTCTTGTCTTACGCTCACCTACTTCCTGCTTCCTTTTCTCCTAATCAGTCGAGTCATTTGGGTAATGCATCATCTCACCAGGCTGGCAGCAACTGATAGCAGATTTGTGAAAACTGAATTCTCTTACCGCGCCTGCCAACTCTCGAGGTCGATTCTAGTTCATTTATTTACCGTAGCATTGTGACTTGCAAAAGAGAATGAACAGAGCAGGCGAAAGAAGAACGTGCTGACAAATCGTGCAAGAGCATGCAGGAGGTTCCATTGCATTCACTGAAAATTGGCCTTCTGCTGTTCCCGGCAACTGTCTCACATCATGCAAGAGACGAGTTTCTTCTTTCACCAACGACCTTTCTAATTCCTTAATTTCCTGCCAGTGATTGACACTAATATGATGTTCAAACGCAATGTGTGCGACTGCTGCATGACGGTGCTTTTCCCAAATTTTGAGAGAGGTCGGGCAGCCATCAGAGACTCATTTGAATCATTATTTATAAGCTTTCTTCTATCAACTCGTTCACATGCAGAAGGTAAATCTCGCCAGCGCCACCTTTCACCAGGTACACTGCTATTTTCGCGCGGGTTTGCGTGGGAAAAAAGTAGTACACTTGGGGCCAATAGTCTATGGGAATAATATCTTCCAGTGCATAGATTTGTCGAAAACGTTATGGGAGAAGCACAGTGGGACCACCTTATCTTGTCCCAGTATGCTCCTCCCACAAGGATTTCAACAAATCTAAGCACTGGAAGATATTATTCCCTTAGACGATTTCCCCCAAGTGTACTACTTTTTTCCCATGCAAACCCGCGCGAAAATAGCAGTGTATACTTAAAAAAAAAAAAAACTTCACCACGCAGCACGGTGCCAACGAATCACCATTCAGAATGATATCACCAATAGGGTTGGCGCCTTTTTGGCCAACGTATGCTAAGTGACACAAAAAAGGCGTACTAAAACATTTCTTTTTTTTTTTTTTCTTTCTTTTAGGCATCCTAAAAACGATATCTTGCGAGACGATTGCGTGAACGATATCTTTTTGACTGGTTTATGCCGTGTTTTGCGGTGAAGTCCTCCTTTTAGAGTGTAGGCCAGATATATGAGCAGCTCCCGTGCCCGCCACTAACCTCAGAGATCGAATTCAATCGAGCGATTTCCTGCACCGTTCATGTTCTAAACTGAGGTGATAGCTAAAACCATTCGGCCCTTACTGGGGTTTAGTTCGTGTACAGAAGGTGGCATAAATAAAGCGCCTGAAGGCCATTGAGGACGAGACACAAGGGGGAACTGGTCCCGTACATATCAACAGAGGAGATTCCACTCTCAGTCCGCCATTTGTCAAAGGGAGGCGAAGTCAACTCAGGCCGCTCTTGCCTCAGCGGTCGCTTTGCAGCAACCGTAGCCAGTGTAGGAAGAAAATGAGAGCTCACTCCAAACGAGTGGATATGCACGGAACAGGTTTTGCAAGAATCAGACGAAAACACGAGGTCATGTCATAGAGATGGATACTAACGAATCCCTTGAGAATTTGCAGCGCGGTCTGAGGCTGGCGCCCTCGGCCGTAATCCATGTGGGGCCTCTTGCGCTGTATGGCCGGAAACAAAGCATGAGAAGAGCCATTCTACAAATGCTCTCAAACGCAACGCTTAGTGCACTTGCCTAGCGTCTAGGCAAAACCACGAGCGCGGGTTCATAAGAACCTTAAAGGGACGGCCTCGTACCCGACCACCTGTTTAACACCTATGCCATTCGAATCGTCATTCTCGAAAATGGCACACTGCGAATTCTTTTCGCCAGAAACGCAGCAGATATTAAGTTAAACGAATTAAATTGATACGATGACAACATCCGGTATGTCAGCAAGTATGGAAGTCTGCTATTGGACGAAAAGCACAACGAATCGAGGCAATATAGAAGCAGACGACAGCGCGCCAGGTCCCATTCAAATTTTAGTGTGAGTATTCGCCCGCAAGGAAGGCGAGCGCTGTGATCGCGCACGCGAGGCAATCACAAAGGCGAGAGACTCCGCATTTCCCGCCACTTCCTGCTGACGTCAGCCCATGACGATTTGTTATGTAAGAAAGGAGGAAGATGATAAAAGCACGTGACATCCGTCGCCTGCTTTCTCTACTATGTTGTTAAATTTCTCGAAAACTATCGCGCTCCTGCGGATGGGCTTTCGATGCGGTCTTCCATTAGTAGCAACGATTCTTGTTTCACCACAGTTTCGAAACTGACAATTCTGTACGAGACTGTCCCTTTAAATGAGGCGCATCAATCAACAGTACTACAGCTTACACAAAGCGGAATAGCGAGGAAGAAGAAAAGAAGGAAAATGCGCAACGTGTTTTGCCTACCTTATTTACACCCTGTTCTCAGGAGACGTAACGCAACCAATTATTGTTATTGTTGCATTTGATTTACGTCAAGCAGCAATAGCCATTGCCACGGATCACAGTATTTCGTTAGAAAGCATGCACACATTCGGTGAGTAAAGTTTCGGTGCAAGATGTGATGTCTATACTACGAAGGAATTTGTTGCGTGCAAAGGCGAGAATTTCGATGAGGCTGCAAACAGTGAACATGCTTCAATGGCCCAAAAATGTGCTCCTTTCTTCACCTCTGCCGTCAGTTGGCGTCCATTTTGTTCTCTTATTGACTACACGAGCCGCAATCAGAGTCCATGGCTCGTCGGGTCACCTTTTTCTTCTTCGTGCAGGAAACTCAGAGTAGGTAAGTAAAGAAAGGGAAAACGCGAAAGGTTCGCCTCACGTCCACTCATGCTTCCAGGACGTCCGGCTCGTCCATCCTCCAAAGTGCTCCCATGTGACCCTCTGTCCTCTTGGACTGCGCTCCTTACCATTAGCATCGCGCCCGCCATCTTGCTCGAACGCGTGTCTCCAATGGATCCTATGCACCATTTGGTAGCGAGGCTAAAAAGTC
Source organism: Ornithodoros moubata (assembly GCA_029532675.1). NCBI lineage: Eukaryota > Metazoa > Arthropoda > Arachnida > Ixodida > Argasidae > Ornithodoros > Ornithodoros moubata. The sequence goes on along the minus strand of JARGYV010114685.1, from coordinate 3,599 downwards.
ACGTCATTTACATTTTGGGTCGCCATGCTTTTCTATGAGAGACTGCAGATTTTCCCACAGCTATCTCACGCTTCTGTCGCGATCGACATCGCATTGTTTGCTGTGCGATTCATTTTAAGGGAACGCTAAAGTGAAATCCTATGTTGTTATATTCGCGGATGTATAGCATGTGCCTTTGTGATTACTCACCCAACGTGTGAGCTCCCAATCTCCAATATTTTCTAAAGAAATTATTTTAAACGTGAGCTCTCGGCAGAGCCAGCGCCCCGGCTGAGACGTCTAAACACCGAAACCTTGGTTTCGCCTCCGGGACTAGCGGATACGTATTACGTGATAGCGTGGTATCATATGAAATATTTACGACGATTATTATCAAAGCTTACCCGAGATGTAGTGGCTGTTGTTACATTTCACACAATCGAAAAACAGACGGCTCCTCGGATGTCAGCCCCTGTCCACTTCTCCCTCCATCCAACAGTGATTGTTTGCCGTAATCGAAAAGCGCTACATTCCTTCTGTTCCTTTCGGGAGAACTTTGCCCACACCCTATAGTCTTAGGCATGCCTGGTGTAAACTGCCATGTTCGAGGATGAAGCAACCGTGCGTCTTCGACGATAGGCGTCATGTACCACGGAACTTCGGATCACGCAAAGGAGAAGGCCAACCATTGCTACCAGATGGCGACTGCAGACGTCCAGTGTTGTTCAGTGAATGGCTGCGTTATCCTATATCATGTCGCGCAAGTGCCATGCAAGTCAGAAATGACAGCAAGCATAAAATCACTGAAAATGAGTGCAGTAATGTGCTATATTGGTGCACTGCCTAACGGAAGGTACTGGAGGCACACCATATCGTCTGCTGTGGGGGAATCTCTCAAAGCGGCGAAAGATTTGTTGTCATGGCTTTATGCCAGCACACATGTCCCTTTACGTGCATGGTCAATCGCACAAGACCAATCCAGTGCGAGCAAAGTTCTCCGGAACGGGATACAATGAAAGTTCAATTTACAAGTTTCTTATCATGGCAAACACGGCAATCAGAGCAGACTGCGACGAAGATGGGAGAGGTGAACACAAGGTGCGAGATGACTGATTTTCGAAAGTGTGCAATGCATGGTGCTCAACAATAGCCGCTACTTTTTTGGTAAGGTTGAATAGGAGCATCCAAATCGTCCAAACCGTTTTGTATGATGCCAGGTTATCACGTGATACCAATCCCTGAGGCGTATCCAAGTTTCAGACGTCCTTTTCAGACGTCTAGGGCTGCTGCAATGTGCCGAAAGCTCACTTTTAAAATGAATGTCTGTAAAAAGTATTGGAGATTGGGAGCTCACACGTTGCATGGGTATTCACAAAGGCACATACTATACATCCCCAAATATAACAACATAGGATTTCACTTTACAGTTCCGTTAAGTGGTGGTGATAATGATAAAGTGAGGTGATTCACCGCTATAGGCGTGGCACGCTTCTAAACTCCGCGGCCCCGTACGTGGCCCCTGTAAGCGTATTCACACGCTAATCGCACGCAAACAAAAGAATAGCCGGTCTGTGTCAAAGCATTGTGTAACAGGGAAGTCATGATCTGGTAAACAAGTGTACCATATGTCGCCTGCTTTCTGGACTGCTCTACTTTCACTTTTGCTCTCCAGTTTGGATAGAAAACTGAAAGTGCGCTGCGAGATCAGGCACATGGTTTCGATTCCGAGTTTTCGCCGAATCAGGTTTTTTTCCAAAACCTTTCATTCTAAAGATGAGTAGCTTTCCAAGTATTTATTTATTTATTAAAGAGTGATCCGTGAGGAAAAAAGATACCGAATTAACGCACTAAAAATAATCAGATAACCGGAATGGCAGGACAAAAAAAAAAAAAGATAATGAAATGCAGGTTTTACTACAGATATACTACATTGCGCGTTCCAACTTTAGTTAAAAACCAAATAAAAGAACATAGAGCGGTATGCAGCGAGTCGTGCTCGCACGTCGTTATACCGCCATGATCCCAGCGTAGAGGAAAAATCTATGTCGACAGCCCCATCCTTTTTCTTAGTTTGCGAAGCGGCACCATTTTTACCTCTTTTTATTTATTTATTTTTTACCATTCTATACGACTCGGTTTGAGAGTTGAAGCGCTGCCTGATTAATTTTTGAACGCGACGGCGAAACCCCGTTACGTTCGAGCCACAACCGTGCAGGACAATGGCGAGGCCTTTTTGAATACTTACTTGCGCTACTTTTTCTCCCACGTGGTGTTTAAAGCTGTGCGACTGAACCTCCTTGAGCACAAATTTGGACGCTGCCGCCGCGTGCGAGTTGTCCTTTCGTCCGAGCTCCGACGTCATTTGGCTCAGTGAGGGCGACTTTCCTCGGCTGGTCCCGAAGTCCAATCCTCCCCCACTGCCACGGCCTCCACTGCGGAAGCGGCTGATGTCCGATTCCGATGATGCGTTGGGAATGTTGCGGTTCACGTTGTTGCCTGTCAATGACACACTTTTGCTCCTTATCACAGGCACACGAGAAAGAGAACAGCGCTAGTGATTATTAACATCATGGAGACAACAGTTTTACCTGCAGCACACACACATAAAGAATCGACTGAGATAAAAACAAAGAATACACAATTTCTCATTTTATTTGACCGCTTTATTCCCATTCGTGAGTAGGCTCTTCATTTCCTTAAAGGTTACGAAGCAACAAACTTTTCTTTAGGATTCCTTGCTTGAAGATTAAAGGGCGGAAAATATGCAACACTGCTGCACAGTTTCCCGATGCTTGCCCCGCTAGTTTCCTTTTTAATCGAGAAATCGAGCGCCCGTCTTATGCCGGTCTCGCGGCTCCTCCTCGCCCGCCTCGCTTTACGGAAGCCAAGCAATGACGTCAACAATTCTTTGGTACACTCGTCCCCCTGACTGCAGAACGTAGTATCGCAGTCATATCATTTTAACTCATTTGTGATTCGTCGAATAATGTTCGTGAATTGCTGTTTGTGATTCATAATTAAAGCCCTCGACCCTTATGTTCATGAACGCCGGTTTGCAAAGGCGATGCGTGCATTTTAGCCACTAGCAGCTAGAAATCCATAGGAAGTGATCTGCGATCGTACGTCATTTCCGTTCAGCCAGTATTTACATCACATCATGAAGGATGATGTGATGGGTTATGATGGGCATGGAGGCGATGTGATGCGATGGATTATAGTGGGCTATGAGAAGATGTGGTGTGATGGGGTATGCTGGGCGTGATGAGAGGGGATATCATGGGCTATGATGGGATGTGATGGGTTATGATGGCCTATGCGGGGATGCCCCATGAAGGGATGTGAGGGGTATTATGAACTAACAAGGTGGACTGTGTATCTATATTATACATTACGGTGGGGGTTGGACACAGAAAACACTTCTAGGGAATGTTTGCTTGTATAGCTCCCTGCAACCATGACCATATGGGCGCACTACTCTCTCTCCACTACAATGAATGCCCTTCTGTGAAACTCTTCCGGCCCTCTCCCCTGGCCTCCGCATCAGAGTAAACGAGCTTTCGCTGCTCTGGTGAGCTATGTGAAAAGTGTGCAGGCACATGGTAGACACTGATGATGACGTG
>JARGYV010114642.1:0-10783 GCA_029532675.1 Ornithodoros moubata | reverse complement strand
ACGGAACCGAAAACCGCGAGTCGCTAGCGCCACTCTGGGCTGAGATATTTAGGTCCAAAGTCAACAATAGCTGATAGGCCACCCTGTATGATGTGCAACGTCTTTGGAATTCATGTCATGCATTTTTTCCAGCCAATACCTTACGATGGGCGTGCATCGTAAAACTAAATTTGCTGTATACTTCGCAGGACATCTTTTTATTTAGTCAATTTTCTTTCTTTTTCAGGGTACTAGCCAGTTCTGCTCATCATGTGCTCTGAACATTTCCATCAATGCTTGTGATGCTGATGTCTGTCCCTGAGCACATTGGGATAGCCTCAGCACAGTGGATGTATCTTTCCATCAATGTGGGCCCATAGTAAATATGTTGCTTGATCGTTTGATATGTTTTTCACTCTGTGGATGCTTTGGTTGAACAATAGCCTTAGAATTACACCACCACTGATGGTTGCTCTTTTTCGATGGTATCTGTGTTGCTGTAAAAAAAGTAAATATGTTGTTGAGGAGCCACAGTGCTAATGGGCATACAGAAACTATTCTCTGTTGTCATATTATCAATGCCATAAAGATTTCTTTGCTGGCACATTATTGTCAACAATGGACCTGCCATATGTATATATATATTTTTTTTTTTCGCACACCTTAAAAATTAGGATTTTGTGAGGCATTAGAAAACAAATAATACTTAGATAAAGATATATGTTTCAGTGTTCGGCAGCAAGTATGAGAACATCAGTGCGACTGACACATGACCTTGGGAAGCATGCTGCAGTGAACTTTCCATAGAGTCTACAGCTTTCAACCACCTGTGACATTTGTGGTGGTGGTGCCGGGAGAAGATGGCACTTAGCCAATGAGACATTTGTATCCATAGCATACGTATACCTCCTTCTTCTCAATTTTGCTATAATGGTTTGTACAAAGTCGTAACCGAGCTCTGGTGGGTATTTTTGTCATCGGATAAAAAGAAATGAACCTTTCCTATGGAGTGCAAGCATTTAATTACCTCTTTCCTGAGCAGCTCCAGAAGTGGACGTCTTTTCCAAATGTCTCTCCTTCTTGCAGCGTCTGAGGAAGGTGAGTTTTTGCAGTCTCTGGGAGGAAAAAGATACTGACTCCTCCAGCCAAAGCCAGGGACCCAAATATCAAATTAGAAACTTCGGTTCCATGCACTTGGCCCTGGAAAAAACTACGTTTATTTTCAGTTCTGTTAGTTACATAGTTGTCACACTCCCTTGCAACACCAACTATTTTATGGTCATGAAAACTATAGCTGAGCTAGAACTCTAAGCTGACTTACTAGAAACAATATCTGCGGTGTGAGAGCAAGGCTGAGGCCGGCGAACATGGAAGCAAATCCCATGGCAAATGCCCTAAGTACAGTTGGGAACAGCTCAGCTCCGTAAACGTAGATGATAGCGAATGATGCTGTGATAGCCATTTTGCCGATGCTGTTGAAGGACACTGAGATCCAGACAGCATCTGTATTGCGCAGAGAAATAGCAGCACGACGTGGTTTAGAATTTGGGTGCACAGTGAGCGCACAGGATTCCGACTTACCGGGGGGAAGAAAGCAGGTGCTTGTGCAAGCAACTCCTCCAAGCAGCATGGTAAAAATCATAATTGGTCGCCGTCCGATTCTGTCCATTGTGGCCCAGGCCAGTAGAATACCCGGAATTTCTGCTGCCGCAGAAATGCTAAATGACAGGTAGTCACTCATGCCCAGTGAAGTTATTCCAAAGGAAAGTCCATTGTAAACCATTGTGTTTGTCGTCCAGCAGAAACTAACTATCAGCACTTTCTTCATGATGTTCGGGTACTTCAAGAGCGTCCTTCTAGAAAATGCTTCTCTCATCTCAGTCCTGGTGTCTGTTAGGTGATCTTTTTCTTCCTGTATGTGAAGTTCAGCATGGCTACATCACAACCATTTTCATAATCAAAATTGTCCTGGCAACTTACAAACTGGCTTTGCAAGAAGTTACTTGAGATTTTCTTTCCATTCCTTTTGGCTATTTTATGCACCAATAGTTCGGCTTCGATGAGTCTGTTGTGGCTGAGCAGCCACCTGGGAGACTCGGGAACTGCCCTGTAAGGTTATTATTACAGGTATAAAAACTATAGCGCATATAGGATACCAAAATTTGTCGGTCAATGGCTTGAAGCAGATGTTGTTATCAGGGACTTTAGAAAGTTGGTGTATTTTATTATTTTTTTTTGTCCTGCTTTTACATATGAGCATATGTAAGACATGACGTCTTACATATGCTCAAAAATTTCTCCTTATAAAGTTAGTGAATTTCAGATTATTGACCTATTAGTATTCATAAACTTGCATCACCACAGCTGTTGCCATCCGGCGCAGAAATACACCTGAAAGTACGCTGTCTCAATTCCTCTCGCTGCTTTTGTAATATTTTTTTTTACTCTCTATAAAGTACCCTGTATATCTTCATTACAGCATGTTCCCATTCGGATCCATTCCCATAAAAGATGTAAATACGCTAAAAATGCCATGCTAGAGGCGTTGCCTGCTGAGACCTGGAACTAGTTGAACGCACCACCATAGAGTGAGGAGAGCAGTGAAGGGTACAGAGCATACTAGCGACAGCGAGAACCAGTCCCGAAGAAGAGAAGCCAAGCCCGCTAGCATCATCATAGCCAGGGCAAAGAATATGCACACAAGCATGCCACTGAAAGTTCTCTTGTCTGGACTCATCAGTTCCATTCCTGAAAAGACGTAAGCATGTAAAATGAGTTGGGATAGGCTCGAACTATCTTTCCTCACGCTTATCGATTTGATAAGGGCCCGCTGGCAGACTAACGTGGCCCATTACTTGGTAGTTTGTTTTGTCGCCTGCCTGGTCGCGCAAGCTCAGGCTTTTTCCACTTCGGGTTTTGTCCGCTAGCTCACGTGTGTGTGTGTTGCTATCCTATCAGTTAAGTACCATCATCCCCCCTCACGATGTGGCTGTGCGAGTGCCAGTAGCCGTTCAGCGGAATGAGTAAAGTAAGTAACAGGAGCCCTCTTTTTACCTTCCCTGTCTTCTGCGTTCTGGAAGCGAAACAAAATGGAGGCAAGTTCGTTCCCGTAACTCATGCTCCGGAGCATAGCTTATTTAGTGACCATGGGAGAAAGGGCCGACGGTATCATCCTTTACCGACGCATGCAGGCCTGGCCACGGGAACTTGAACGTTGCCGATTTACGTTGAATGAGGCAAATTTACGCCTTCTCTTTTTTGTACGTGTCAAATCTCGAGGAGCAGCACCTGGATGCGTGCTATTTTATGGGCATTTTGGGAATTTGTCTAATTTGATATCAAAACTAGAAATGACCCAGAACTTAAAACATAATTTGAAATCACGAATTTGGGATGAACTGTTCAATATTGAAACATTCTTACAAACTGTTCTTATTGAAACATAAAATATCGGAATGTTCTACAAGAATTTCAAGGTATTTCAAATGGTGATCCCAATTAGAATGAATGGTGCTTATACAATTGGTATTCATCTTGAACAAAGAGGAAGATCATGATTCTTATTTCAAGCAGCCTCAATGGTACTCATTATATTTTTAATTTTTTTACATGGAGGTATAATTCAAGGCAACTGAAATTGAAATGGAAATTGAGGAAGAAAAAAAATGGAGACGGGAGTCCCAGAGCTGGAACCGGCTACTCCGGAGCGCTAAAGGAAAAAAAAAAAAACAAACAAACTAGGGGAAAGCACACATCACACAGTCAAGGCAACTGATAAGATTGTACCACCAACAGGACCAATGGGACTCGAACCCACACCCTTAAGATTGTCGGTCGTAGATGCTACCGCTCCACAGTAGAAGCGCGTTGTCGAGTTGGAAATCTGCCTTAATTAGAAGCACGTGAGTTCTCAAGTGTTGTTCCATCAGATAATTCTCTGACCCATCTCACAGTTGGCAATACAAGATAATTCTCATTTACGGTCTTATTTAGCTCCGTATGACGGCAAGAACTCGTTACTGGCGACAGTGCACTTTTGTGCGGGTGAGCTCGTCTGTGTGTGTGTGTGTGTGTGAATGAAAGACCAGTGTTGATTCCCAAGCTTGATATGATCCTACAGTCACTATAGTAACTGTAGTTGATCATATCTGGCAAGCCACGCGTGGGCACAGAAGGTCTGCGCAGTGCCGTGGATGGTGTCGTCATTGGACAGAGATATTTTTTTTTTATTTTTGTTCGGCTTCTAAGATATACTGCATTTACATCAGGGGGCTGCACTCGGTGAGATGATCTCCAAACCTTAAAATAATACCATGACTTCTTCCGAATCTGTTAGACTGCCTACCGAATGCAGAACACGAAGAGCTCATGCTGTAGTAGTAAACGAAGCTCTACAAAAGACAGCAGGTCAACGCAGGTCTGGCGCTGTTCCTGTTCTTCTCTGGTCGCCTTTTGTAGCACCGTGTTTATTATTATTACTATATATTTTTTTACGACAACATGAGTCGACGCCAACTTGCCCGGTGCCGTATCCTGCGAAACACTAAGGACGTTGACAAAGAGAAGCTACGAACCGCAGGTGCGATGAACTGCGTTAGGAGAGAAGCACTCAAAATGATAAAGAGCAGATTCCCATAGGTACCCATGATTACTGGTATTTGGAAGATGGCCGGAAAGGTCAATCCGATGACGCCTCTGTAGGTGATATACCATTCATAGCTGGTCGTGAACGATGTCAGGAGCCCCATAAGAACATTCAATATGATCACCACAATCAGTGAAGTTTTTCTTCCAAATCTGCAATCAAAAACGACAAAAAATGTAAAGAGAAACTAAAGTTCCGTTCTAGCCGCTGCCCTCTGGCCATTTCCCTGCCCTGCCTGATCTTTTCGCAACACACCCTACATAAGAAGAAAACGTTAAAAACGAAAAAAAAAAAAGACGAAAGAGAAACAAAAGAAGCTGAGTAACTGGACAGTCAATGTTTTTCAGAGGTGAGCACATATTTACGAGCATGCACGGTGTATTGGGCATTGTTGTAAAGCTTTTCTTTTTTTTTTTTTTTGTCCATGATATTGATGATATGAACAATGTAAGAACACCCAACTAATCCTTTTAAAAAAGTGAACCAAAACGGACGAATTAGCGCACCAGAGTAGCAAACGCTGCTTCATACCGAGCGATGTTGCTTCCTCGTACCCCCTGCTTGCCTATGGCTTCTCGACGCATGCTCTACCACGACGTACACATACACCATTCACGTACGGATTCTAGAGCCAGTACGTGAACAAACGGACGATTCGATGATTATTGTCTGCGACGTTAAGTGCTACTGCGGTAGCAATAGAAATAATAATAATAAAAAGACCAGAGAATGATGCATCGTGCGTTATTTCAAGGGTTTTTGAAACGCCTAGCGATGTGATACGGAGTGGGCTATGACGACGGTTGTCTCGTGACTCCAAATTAAGGACATTTCAGAAACAAAGGTGCCCTTTGTAACGTGGATGTGCAGTCAACCGCCCTGAGATGAAGATACGCTGAATTGAGATTAGGTGGCTGACAAATTTAGAAAGCCCGTTGAAAACGTCGCAAAAGGTAGAACTTTAATGAAACTGACTGCGCGTATGGCGGTCCATCTGTCATAATACCTTTGCTCCCGACCTGTGGGGACTGTGCTTTGATTTTTGTTCGCGAAGAGCTACAAATGTTCTTTCGTGTCTATGCGAACACATATGGATCTATGTACACAGTGCTGCTGGTATTGATAGGCAGCCTACCTGTCTCCAATGTATCCAAAGAACACACTCCCGATGACATTTCCGATGTAGAAGGTGGTCTGCGCCATAGAAACTTTCCAGGCATCTTCGCAAACCGCGTCTGTCTGATTGAAAATGAGATGCATTAATATGATTGACTACACTATTATTATTATTCTTTATAACAACAAAAACAGTTTTAAAGAGTAGGCATACATTCGGTTCTAATAGCGGTCCGCCACTGTTTAATTTGTATATATCATCGGCGTGTGTGCTGTGTAATTAACAGCTCCTCCATTAATTATTTTAATCACAATTCCCATTTCTTGTTTTTCTTTTTTTACACCACCATCACATTACGCGAACGAGTGAGGATAGCATTACTAAACTGACATAAATTCAGCCTCTTGACGTTTCCGAAGCTGATACTTCCGGCTAAGTGGTATCCCGAAAATAGAAGCCCTCACACAGGAGTTAACACACAGCAGTCCTCCATATTAGAAACTAATGCATGATGCAGACTGTGGTCCTATACATACCAACCTCTGCAGCCCATCTTTTGGTTTAATTTTCATTCTCAGCAATTCATCGCCAGTCGTTTGCCGTTCATGAAAAACTTCCCTCAGAAGAGGCGTGTTTTTTCTTTTTTTTTTATCTACTCTCGCCCGACACCTTTTGGAACGTCACCATCACTGTCTTCGCCATCGCCATCTTCACATCATTCCCACTTGTTTTATAGTCGTTCTGGATCTTTTAGCAGCTGTAGTGCCTTCCCACTTCGCAGCCAGAAACGTAATTCTTGTTTCTGACTAAACTAATTCAGAGTGTGACTGGAAGCAGGAAAACCTCATCCCAGGCTCGCGTAAAAAACGCGAAGTCCGCCAGCTCTCAGGCCCGAGTCCGAGCCCGTGCGGTGCTCTAAGACGTGTGCACTTTCCGCTGAACTGAAATGCAAATGGAAGTGAACATAAGAAAAAAATGGGATGCAGGCTCTGTCTGTATACGGATGCCTGTCACTCCATTTCTCTCACAGCATATTAGTACCCTAGCGTACAGTTATCCGACTCCAGAGTTCCACAGAAACACGTAGAAAATGAAGCTGGCTAAGCAGCAGCAGCCAGCAGCAGTCAGTGTGCAGTAGTGCGGTGTCAGTCAGTAGCAGGACTCCTGGCCGACACTGCATTTGAAGACATCTGGGACAAGTAGTTTGAATAGCTATCGACAAGAAACACCTTACAACTGTAATGATGTCTCTTTTGTGTATCCGTTGCCGTTCGGTGGCTCATGGACGTATTCCCTGTGTATTTCTATAGCGCAAAATATCCCTAAATATTGACAGACATTTTCCACTGATATCTGTCAGATCAGCCTCCGCAATGTGGCACGCGGGAAACCACGTATCGACCTGTTTACATGGGTATTGAAAGAGTGACAAACAAAAGGTCTCTCATGGGAGTTGTTTTGTAAGAACTGTTCATGATAGACTTAGGGTGAACACACGGAACAACTAACATCATTCTCGAACGTCAAGGCTCAAAACTCGTCATTAGCAGGATGTAGAATATAATTAAGAAAATTTAAGCCCGAGTCAAGTGTGAGGGTGGTGGGGGTGGAGGGATTGCAATACCTTTGGAAATCTAACTTTACAAGCTGCCTGATATGAATCGTTTGAACATTACTCGGATAATTACCTATTTTTGTTTGGTATTGGAGCACCCAGTGAGAGCATTTTGTATGTACTTATCAAGTTTTAGTGTCTGAACAACGCGCAAAGTCGAGGAGCTTCCATTCATTTTACTATATATTCGAAAGAAACGATATACACTACCTGCGTCACGAGAGTGCGGACGTAGAATGTGGTGTCGTAATGCCATCCGTTGTCACACGGCTTTCTCGGCCATGACTCCTCAGACACGGGCAGAACGCCGTACATTCGTGCTCTTTCGATAACTGCCGTGTAGTTTACGTCGTACATTTCACACTTGTGAAATTTACCGGCTTCGATCATAGGTACGCTGAGATTCTTGATTACGTCAGGAGCAAACACATGGGCGTAGTTGTCCAGTTCTGGCACCCTACACCAGTGATCTGGTGTAGCTGAGATGAAGATACTATTGAAGAGCGTTAATGCAGATGGAATACTGGCAGGCAAGCACAGCAGAAGGTAGATGGTCTTCTGGTATGCTCCGAATTCCCCAATGTGGGGCAAAATGTCGTCAAAGTTCATGGGGCTGGTGAAAATTCCACTAATTGCAGTCATGTCCTGTCCTGCATGGGGGAAGAAATGAAGGAAAGGAATAAAAAATACGAAAGGAAAATGATGTGGCGCGTCAAGGATCGCAGTAGTTCACTAATTGCAAGTTAGTGTTCATATTCGTTTTAAGGCTTGTTCTGCATGAACTGTAACCTAATGCAATACTGTCATCGAGTCATTAATTGTACTTAGGCGAGTCTAGTATGTCTATGTCATGTCATGGCTGTCTCAGTATCAATTTTTCTCGCCTATTTACAGTTACTCGTGTCTACACTTTCGTAAGCTTCACGGATAAAGGCGTGCATTAATTGATAAAAAAAGGAAGTAAAGAGAGAGAAAGACACACGAAAAGAGTACGAACGGAGGCAACGCCAATGAGGTGCGCAATCGATAATGGATCGAACGTTTCCAGAATAGGTTGTCGGTAACCGGATAATAAAGTGCGAAAAATTCGCAGCGTACACTGGTACGATGCCAATCTTTTCGTCACTCAAGGCATCACATAAACAGGTGAACATAAACGCCACTGGGGTACCTACACCCTGTATATGCTGGAATGGTAATTTTTTTCCATTCCTGGTGATCATGGAAAAGATCCTTTTTTGTTTAAAATCAGGGAACTATTACAAATTTCCCTCCTATAAAGGAAATTGAGGAGTAGGGGTAGGTTGTCAAAACCATGCGATATTTTTATGCATGGTTTCCTTCGTTATGAGTGCTCGAACATTTCGCAGTGCTGGATAATAGATCCAACTGTGCTTAACACCAATCAAGCTCCGCCCGAGAACCAAGCAGCCCCAACTGCTCTGCTTGCACATTGAGAGGTGAATACTCGTTCAAGCACCTTTTCTACGCTGCATATCACGAAGTGCATAGCCACGGGAATCAACCAGGGCCTTTATTCGTCCTTTTCCCATATTTGGTCCACAGTGCATGATATGATAAGCAAAGCTCACTCACCCGAACGTTCTGACTGTGTCTGCTCTCGTCGTTTCATGCTCTAACCGTTCACCGCGTGCTTACGCATAGCGTGGAATTTCGGAGCAGTAAAAACTTAACGGCAACCTGTAAACCTGCGAGCTGGGAGTTTTATGCGTTACAAGCACGTAAGTATCAGCTCGTAAAAGGGCGATTCAGACCGTGGTGGGCATCTTTGAAAATATTATCATGAATCTTACTGTTGAACGCTTAAGGTGCTTATGTTCGCACTCTAACAACACTGTTGTAAAACACGGGTGGACGATGAATGACCTAGCGGAAGGGGAAGACGGTGTAGGAGTTTTGCGCCGGAGGGGGCTTTTCTGTGCGCTCTGTTATACGAAGAATAGGCTAAGTATATGAGTGAGGAGATCGCTGATCTCACGATGCTGCTGAAGTCACTAACGTTGGACAGGACGGGAGCTTTCGACTGGCTAACTCGTCATGCGCACACTGTAATAAACGCCATCAGCAAAGGAGGAATTCCATTTCTTCCCTTCATTAGCGTTGTAAAAACGAAGCTGCTACACTACTTGAAAAAGAAAAAAAGAAAAAGCGTAACTGTGGGGAAGTCAGCGATGAAAATCGTCACATCGTCGTCACCACGTACTTGCTCCCATTGTTTACCGCATGCCAGTGACATTGCTACAGATATATATTTGTCCTGTATATGAACGTATTAAACGCCTGAGAATAATTGATTTTCCTACCTTCGCGAAATGTCACACGAGTGCATGGTTTTGTGCGTGTTGTTGGTCAGTTGAGTGAGACATAATTGACGTCCTCATTCCAGTGGTTAACTTTTGAAACCCTCTTGACGAAGGAACGATGCATGGAATCATTGCCCTCGAAATAGAAGTAGCCCTTTTTCTGAAGCTGTTACAGATGCCTTTGCGGGAGCAAGTTCTATACTCAAATATACAGGGTGTACTGCAGCTAACGTGCACCACGGTTTTAGTCTTTTCGTTAGTTGTGTATTTTCTAAGGTACTGGGCTATGTGTCGATATGGGAATTACAAGAAGTGGGGAAGACGTTTATTTTTTATGGGAAAAGGTGACGTGAATTAGAATTTGGAAGTAGACTTGGGCCGAGACAGACACAACAAATGTGACTGCTACAAAGTACATTTGACCCCGACCCTGTGCTGCAATAACGTATGCCTTGAATACTGCCCAGACGAATCAGATGTCTGTAACACCGACTACGACTGAACCTCCCCTACAGTGCTCGTGTCCCGCATAGACTTGGGTGGGTTGCTTCTCCGAACTGCACCCAGTGCAACGTAGTGGGATAACGTCAAACATCTGATCGGAGGCTCTTAAAAGTATAGTTCCCATCGCCGAGCGCTGGAGACCTAGCGGGCCCTAGCGGGCCCGTCACCTTGTAATTATGACAATAACTTCTTTATTAGCTTCTCCAGACATCGAACCCTGCTCACGTGACCGGGACAGGCATTTACCTTATGTTCTCATCTTTATTATTTTTCTTATCTATACTTTTCCCGCTCCAGCATTAGCTGCCCAGACAACCACGAACGTCCACTGGATATCCAAATTTGGTCCGAACGTCAACGTCCCAGTTGGGATATCTCTATAACATACATACAACATTAGAAAATGGATGTCCTTTTACAGATATCCCAACAATGTCCCACAATATTAATTAATAATTATATTTAATAACCATTTACATATTTGCTATAGACTATAAACACTTGTGCGGGTTACTCACATCAGCAGAAGTCGCCACTCATAAACGAACAAAAATCACAAAGGAAGAAATATATAAATAATCAAGAAAATTCTCTCGAGT
>JARGYV010114632.1:0-24442 GCA_029532675.1 Ornithodoros moubata | reverse complement strand
AACCTCAGGGAAGCAACATCAACAAATGTTACATTGGAGCCATCCCGCTATCGTTCATAATTAAAAAGTTAATTAGTGAAAATTAATTAAGACATCGTTAATGGAGGCCGCCTGGTGCCTCAAAGAACGAGCCCTCTTGCATAGAACATATCACCGTTGATTGCATATAAAAATAATAATTACCCGATTTATGAAAAATCTGTTCACACTTAGCGTGGACACCCTGTATATGGACGCCCCTTCATTCTTGTGACTGATCATCAACCGCTACAAATACTGTTCGGACCGATAACTGAATTACCCACTATCGCAGCCACGAGAATTCACTCTGGGCAGTGAAATTATCAGCTTATACTCATTCACTTCGAAATCCCACAAATCTGCCGCCCTCGGTAGCGCAGTGGTAACGTGTCAAGTTCCTTTCATGTTCGCGGGTTCGATCCCGGTTGAGGACGGTGGCGATGTGGGGGAGGTAAACATTGTTACTGGTTGGAAGTTTCTAGCACACGTCAAAAGATCCCCAGGTGGTCTAAATTATCCGCAGTCCTATCCTCCGGCATGTGCAGCGTGACGCCCACGTAGGCAGACAGACCACACAAAAACTAACATCCTGGTGTTATCAGAACCCTCCTGGTCATATTGGAACAACAACTGTCATAGAAGTTTTTCACTTACATACAAATTCAAATAAAACATTAACGTATTCATTAACTGTGCACATGAATCCATAGCCCACCATAATGTATAATATAAATACCCAGTCTAGTCGTAGCTAGGTCAACATCGTGTTAATTCATAACCCCTCACATCTCTTCATATGGCATTCCTTCATAGGCCCTCATAATCCATCACATCCCATCCCCTCATAGTCCATCACAACTCGTTACATCACTCTCTCCCCGTTGCCAATTATAACCCATCACATCGCATCCCCACATAGCACATCATAACCCTTACATCACATCTTCTCATTGCCCATCACAATCCATCACATCGCATCCCCTCATAAACCATCAAAACCCATCACATCACAGCCCCTCAATGCCCACCATAACCCATCACATCCCTTCATAGCCCATCATAACCATTCACATCACAGCCCCTTACATCATTCAACTTCACAGCCCATCACATCATTGTCCTTCATTCAACACCACATCATTCGTCATGATGTGATGGTGAATGAGGTTGATGAAGTCCATCATAAATGAGTTTGCCAACCTATGCCACTACTGAAAAGGAGTGTCTAGGCATCGTCTGGGCCATGAAGAAGTTCTGGCCCTATTTATACAGCCGACCGCTCGATGTTACATCAGTGATCACCACGCCGTTTATATCGCTGGTTGCTGCAGCTCCAAAACCACAATAAACCATTTTTTTAGGCGCCAGAGAAAAAAAATAAATAAAAAAAAAATCTGTGCCTCCGAAGGAAAAATATGGACATCCCACTGGGCGCAAATTCAGCGTGAGATTTGGTTGCGGCTCATTTGCATAGCACACAGAAACATCGGCAATTTTGACCAAGCGAAAAAGCTTTCGCTAGGATATGATACCTGTAATCTCAGCATTTCCTGTAATGCGCTTATGGCTGCCCGTATGGCCCATAGTGGCTCCAGTGGAGTATGCAGAGCAAAAATACTTATCAAGTAATTTATTTCTCTAAAAAAATCTATATGTTTTAAAAAATCTCCGTTGACAGTTAGTAGCTATATGCACAACAAGTGGAACAACTTGGAGCTCATGATGCTCAATTGGTATAGCAATTTTTATAATTGAGTTTCACGAAGCTGCTGGCTATATTAAAGAGCAGTGATTAGTCTGCAGTAACCATTTAAAGGACTATAGGGAGAAAAAAAATTTTGTATTGCCCATTGGTCGACTGACCTGGTGAGTTTGTCGAGCCACGTCTGCTGGCTGCGTTGTAAGTGATCTTCCATACACTGCAACTCGTACTGGAGACTGTTCACCTCTCGCAAGACATTGGTTTCTCGCTCTCGTTCAGACCGTCTTTGTTCCTCTTTCTCTTTGTTTAGCAACTGAAAAAAGACCACTTTTCTCATCCCTTGCAGAAAACTCTATTTCTGCGACTAAGTAACATCCGAAATTTTAGGGGCGTTATGCGTTAGTGGTCTAATTCTCGGCGTGTAGTTTACAAACCAGTGTGGGATTGTGTGTTATATTTCCATGAGTTTAATGAGCATGTAATGTTTTGTATTGTTTTCTTTTCGGGTGGCCTATATATGTGCATGGAATGAGTGGAGACCCCAGCACATACTGCTGGCTCACCTGCCGGAGTAGAATGTTAGCAGCCAGATATTTTGCGTTGAGAAGTCGACGACAGATGTCTAGTTCGTTCTGCAATGACGTTTCCTGAAGCAGTTGTGATTACTAGCATAAGGTAACAGGTGCTCTTTGCTATAACACTGGCACGCATTAAACGCTTTTGCTATAAAAGCAAAGTCTACCTCACTTGCACTCCTGTCCAACTGCGGAGGTCCTGGCGGTGCTGGATGTAACAGCATGAAGCAGGAAAAAGGGTGAGATTTTTATATCATAGTACGGAAAGAAACGTAAAAGAAGAACATAAATACACGATCGACTCACCACATGATTTCCTCTCAATACTGCAGAGCAGTGATTCCAAAGAATTCCGTCCATGTAAGGTACAGCTGTTAGAATCGTTGTGCGTCAAGTCACATAGTGACGTGGACGTACGGCGCGTTTGTAATAGGCTCTCATCAAGGGACAGTCCCAGGTCTCCGTGCGTCGTGTCGTCAAAACGATCCATATGTTAAGACACTTGAAACGTGACAAAGTGGACGAGGAAAGTGGGCTCGGACATGCGAACACTGCCTCGATCTGGTAAGCGCCTTTAGTCATAGACACTACTTACTCCCGTTATGCGCCGAGCAGATGGTCGCAACCTCGCGCGCGGTGATTTGAAATCCGAAGGACGCGTACACTTCCTGTGACAACTTCCTGCCTTCTACAGTCTCGGGATTAAGACGTGTCCGGAACACAGCAACTGCTGTGTCTTTTGTTTTGATTCTATATCGTATTTTCAGTAAGCTAATATCATACGCGTGCGGATGTATGACGTTTCTGTTGATTCGTCACCACACTGTTGGAATGCTATTTTGTGTTTCCTTTATTTGTCTGGTGCTTGCGTGAATATATGCTGCAGGGACCTCGCTGCAAAACACCCAAGAAGTGCATACACCACTCACTTCGAAAAGCGCGCCTATTGCGTCACGCATTTTCGACGTGGAAGGCTACCTGCAAACTCCCGCGTCGCGCCACATATCACGTGCTCGTGATGCACCGTTTGTCGGTGGCTTGTCGAGAGGTATGTTTTCTGCTCTTTACTCGAATAAAACTTTCCGATTTCTAAGCCGATTGCGCGACAAAGCTTTTATAGTTGCTAGTCATTGACGCCTGCATTTATTTTTTTTTTTTTTCGTTCGCACACGCCGTACGGATTTGATTATTTACCTACGTACGTCAAGCTGCGATTGTTGTTTTTGTTTTCCTTCGTAGGGATCACTTCAGCTGACGATACGTTGCTAGGTCGAATCTATCGACATTCCTGGAATCGAAGAATGGTTACAGAAGCGCATTGCTTAATTTGAAATGGTAAGAATGAAGGTGGATACTGATAAGTTGTCACGGCGTGTGCGCTGATTGCGCAGGGCACGGTTTCATGTTGCCTCTGGCTGTTGGGCACCTATGCTGACTAATGATAATGGAATTTGGGATGAAGCGTTGTGAGTAGCGATATTGGCGTTGTCATCATCTTTTTCTTGCCCATTGCACAACAAATATCCCGCATACTCGTGGGTCGTGTGTTTGTAATTGGTCAGGCCAGTTTAAGTGTCCTCAGTTATCTAGCCACAGCGTTCTGTGACGCAAGGAAAAGGGGCATTTCGTATAAGACGCGAGAGTTTTCCTTTAGAGGCTCTCCTTTAGGGGCTTTAAAAAGAAAGTTGTGCGAGACCTGGATTACGAACTGCCCACATTTATTCACCAACGTACCAAGTAGTTGACTCGATGGGCGGCATCTTCTGACGGCGGGAACTTGCTCAAATGGTTATCTCGTTGTATGACTGTACAACGAGATAATCATTTGAGACTGAGACTCATCGCGTGAGACTCTTAACTGCTCCTCACACAATCAGCAAAGTTTCCTCACTTTTGATGCCAATTTGTACAGATTACATAAGTCTCATATCAGTTGTGATTTTGGTTTACTGTAGTTGATGGATTGCTGGTGATGGCGGAGGAGAAAACAGAACCCAAGCTATGTGGGGTTTGTGGCGACAAGGCCTTCGGATACAACTTCGGTGCGTTGACGTGCGAAAGTTGCAAGGCTTTCTTTCGCCGTAACGCTCTCAGAAATAAGGCAAGTTTTCTGTTAAGAGGGTTCCTCGAAAGACATCTTAATCATTATACCATCATTGACATATGACATGGTAACATATCTTACAAGTGCAGGTAATGACAGCACCGGAGAACTAAGTTTCAAACGATACTGCAGAAGCCAGTGTTTCAATGGCCTTGTTTTTGTCTTTTGGTAAATTTGCAAAATTTACCAAAAGAATAATGTGCAAAACTTTGAATCCGTATTTGACACGTGGTATACACTGGAAATTAGTTTCTATGAAAACCATTTTAATTGTGTGTCCACACTGGCATATGCTATACTGCTTTGATGAAAAGCAGTGCAAGCTGTCAATCACAACAATGGTGGATCAAAAATTTTGTCGAGGGTTCTCAATGGGGTTCCTGTGCCACATTGTTGACAGTTGCCTATTGAAACCCATGTTAATGTTGGAAATTGAGGCAAGAATCTCTCACCGGAGAAGCAGGAACAGTCCGTCCAGCAGTTAGAACAGTGTCTTTGATTATCTGTGGTTTTCCTCAACTACAGTGGTTACGCATGTGCTGTTTCCTCATCTCTTCATGCTGAATGGGGCAAGCTTAGAGTTGCTTTGTTGATTGTCCCCTTTGGAACTTTTTTTTTTCTCTGCAGCATTCTTTACGTCAGGTTTTCAGAATTGTCTAATTCCCGTGGCAGCACTATTTGATAAGCAAGGCTCCATTGCTCTTGACTGTCATTGAGTCTCCATGAGTGAAAAAGCTTGCTTTGCCCTTTTATAGTTTCCCAAACCGTGGCAATGGTTATTACTTGATAGATAATCCTCTCTTGTCTGGGGACTTCTGAACGTCTTAATCGAAGCGCCACAACTTGACTTTTTTTTTTTTTCCTATGTGTTCTTGGGTGAGAAGGTCCCCAATCCTCGTATGGAAGAAAAAATTCGAGGACATGTTATAGATGAACCTGTTACATTGCTTGAGATGACAAATAATAAAATAATGTTGACAAATAATAAAATGTCTGTTTTCAAAATAATAATCAGCACAGGGTTTCAGGTATGTGAATGTCTATGTGCTACTATAGAGTTTGATTCTCAACTGTGCACGAAAGCACGTGTCTAGAAAGCTGAGCAGATTCACTGTCACAGTAACTGTCACAGGAATTCCTAGCAGTTCAGAACATGGCTTGGCTATCTCAGCTTTGAGGAAGTGTGCTAAAGGTAAAGGTTTAGCTGCAAGTAACATACAGTGCGCCATAACTTACAAGCCTGGGCAAAGAAACGGGACGGAACCCAAGACCAGCAAATGACTTGAGATACACAAACAGGACATGTAAATTGACCACAGTCTGGAAACAAGAGGGAAACGCAATGAAGCTCAAGTTTTAATATTTCACCATATTCAAAGGACCAGTGGAAGCCATGTTACCACTGTTAGGAGTGCTTCCAGGTTATCTCAGAATCTCAGTCATGTTGAAGGCGACAAACCAAGGGCACAGGCCAGCTGCTACATGATGAGAACAAATAAAACCAAAACAGGTAAACCACAACAAGATCTAGCAAATCATTATTGAAGGTCCACTCACTGAAAACGAATCGTAATAGCTCTGTTTCGAAGCCATCATTCATAGAGATGCTGTACATGGAGATGCTGTACAGTGGCAAAAAATATGAGCGAGCATGGGAAAAAGAGTGGGGGCATAATGCTGGCTGGTGCTTGGTAAATGGAATTGGAGCATTTTAGCAGCAGCTTGCACTACATAATGTGGTTGGACAGTGCTGACTTTGTTGACTACAGAAGAAAACACTGTGTTACAAAGGCAGCATCTCATTGCGATTTTATTGTAGTTTGCCCCTCTGTATCTCCTCTTGACTTTTTTCGTTCTCATCTCATTCGTGTTCTTTTTAGCCGCTATATCGCTCTGTACTAGAGCAAGGAATGCGCTTTTGGCTCCTGTGGTCGTTGTAGTGAAACCTTGGAGTGCCATTTAGTTTTACCATCATTTGACATACTCTCAAAATATGTTTTACTTCTTTTGGAATGTGACTAGGGAGGTGGCTTCGAGGACTACATCAATGGGCCTAGTAACTCTCGTTATCCAATAATACGAAGAACCATTTCTCATTGCACTGGCGATCTTTCGCACGTCCTTGATTGGCTTGAGAACGTGCATCTTGCACAGTCCGTAATTTTGTGAGCCAAGGTTCATGAGGACAACTTCCAATGAAATGAGGTCGAAAACCAAGGTCAACATTTCATTGTTGACATTTAGTGCAATGATATGAGAGAGACGGAATCATTTACAGGGGGCGATTGTAGCAGCTTAATGCATGTTTATAGTGCAAAACATTTTGATTGAGAGTGAGGATGGCGTAGCGATCGTTCTGCAGGCTAGTTGCCGAGTGTGCATACCGCTTGGCACATGCAAAGCTGCAATGTGTTGCTGTAGGTGGGCACATGCGTATGCCATTGTTGTGGACGTGGTGCTACCGTCAGTATTGTTTCCAGGCAGTTAATCATCACAGATTTTCCAAAACAAAAGTTTCAGAGTGCTCCACACAAATACAGAAGTACAGACAAAAATGCAGAGCCTGCCCCGCAAGTCCACAGTTTGGAGAAAAGGAAAATGTGCAATGTGCCCTGCACTCCTCCTAAAAAATGTTTCTAGGCAGACTCCATACGAACAAAACAAGCCTGTTGTTGGAGAACACAAAGCAAATGAACACAAAGATAGCTCAAAGCACCGAAGTGCACAATTTAATAAACCGTCACCATAAATACCGAGTGTGAGAAAAAGAGGAGGAAAAACGAACATTCTGCAAAGAGAAACAAGGTCAACTTATTGGCAAAAACATGTGTTTTAGGAAAGAATGGACTGACACATGACTGAAAAGTCTTTTTTTTCTAGTCAAAGGTTATTTACTAAGAATTTATTCCCACCACAAGGGTTCACAATTGTTGCATTCTTCTAAATAGGCTGCTAGAGTTGGGTGAGGAGCATGTCTGTGTTGGCCTAATTTAGCATTGATGCATTGAGGCGTGTCACCTTGTAGTGGGAATAAATCCTTAGTAAACAACCTTTGACTACAAAAATACTTTTGAGAGAAGCCTTAGCCATCCAGTCATCTGGGCATTGTGTGAGTGAACCTTGTGTGTCAGTTAATTTTTCCCTAAAACACCTGTCTTTGTCAATTAAGTTGACCATGTTTTGTCTCACATTGCTCTTTGCAGAGTGTTTGTTTTCCTCCTTTTTTCCTCCCACTCAGTTTGTATTTATGGTGACAGTCTATTAAATTGTGCACTTTGCTGCCTTGAGCTATCTTCATGTTTGTTTGTTTTGTGTTGCCCTTGATCGGGCTTATTTTCTTCATATGAAGTTCGACCACCAGCTTGCCTGTATTTATACCATTCTATGATATCTATAGATAGACCTCTCATGTTGTCTTCCATTTGCTGTAGTCATGTGTGGCCCCCCGAAATATAATATTCATCCACCATATCAACTACTAATTGAAACGGGGGCCCTTTCTGCAGGAGTTCCGATGCCTCTTCAAAAACGACTGCGAAATAACCACACGGACAAGACGCTTCTGCCAGCGATGCCGCTTGGAGAAGTGCTTTGCCATAGGGATGAAGAAAGAGTGCATATTGACAGAAGCAGAGAAACTGGAGAAACGTGCCAAAATCGAAGAGAATCGCCTGAAGAGGGCATTTCGGAATGAAACGCAGGACGACGCCCTGACTTCTTCCATGACTAGCATGCCAGATACACCCCTCTCGTCCGTGACAGACGAAGAGGATGAACCGCCAGTAAAGATTGCACACACGGCAGACTGTGGTCCGCCATCAGTGGGACCCATAATGAAATCAGCCATCAAGTTAGAGCCCGATACGGCAGACAGTCTGGAGTCGCGGTGTCTGGACGCTCTACGAGTACCTTGTCGTAAACAGTGTGGCTCTGTGTTGGTTCGAGAGCGTGCCGTTCGTAGTCAGTTTCCACACGTTCAAGGAGGTCTGCGTGCACTTACGGAACCGGAACTGCTGCGAATACAGGAACTGGCGACTGCCAACCAAGTACTGAAACTCCCACTGGCGTGCGATCCGGATCCAACTTTGGTGGATGTAATTAACATGACTGACCATGCTATTCGAAGGCTGATCAAGATGTCAAAACGAATTGCAGCCTTCAAGACACTGTGCCAAGAAGATCAAGTAGGTCTGCTCAAAGGGGGAAGCACGGAGTTGATGCTTCTTCGTTCAGTCATGTCGTACGATGCAGAGCGAGACTGCTGGAAAGGGCCTGACCCGCGACTCATGTCCATAAAGTTGGACATCTTGAAAGAGGCTCGGGGAAACGTGTACGAGGAGCACAAGCGCTTCATCAATGCTTTCCGACCCGAATGGCGTGTAGACGAGAACATCATGCTGCTGTTGAGTGCCATAACGCTGTTCACGCCCGAGCGTCCCAACCTGGTGCATCGTGATGTGGTGATGTTTGAGCAAGACACTTACCTGTACTTGTTGAGACGTTATTTGGACACGATTTACCCGGGTTGCGAAAGCCGTTCTGTCTTCCTGCATCTGATGCACAACCTCGAAGACATGCGAACTCTCAATGAGAACCAAGTGAGCATTCTGGTTGATTTAAACCCCCGTGAAGTGGAGCCTCTGCTCATAGAGATATTTGACCTTAAATGAGATATTAGAAACAATTACTGGTCATGCGAAGAAAGTCAACAAAACTGGAGTGCACCTTGCTCAGTGCAGTGCCTTGTGACTGGCTTTGCTGAAAGGTGTCTACATGCACACACAGATACACGCACTAGTATACCACTAGTCGAAAGGACATTGTTTTCCATGGAGATGCTGTGCAGCGGCAAGAAACATTAGCAAGCATGGAAAGAACAGTGAGGGGATAATGCTGACTGGTACTTCGTGAATAGGATTGGAGCATTTTAACACATCGTGCATTACATAATGGGAGTGGGCAGTGTTGACTTTGTTGACTACAGAAGAGAACACTGTGATACAAATGCAGTGTCTCATCACAGTTAAGTGATATCTCTTATTGTTATGGAAACAATGACATACACATTCGTACTGTGCCCTCATCTTACATTGTGGCCAAAGATGTGGGGAGCCACAAATAATGGAGGCCAAATACGACGCGTGGTACATTAACTTTGTAGTCACAGCCTTTGATCGGTATGTCTGGTATGCGTAAAGCAACGTACATACTGCGACTACTCGCTAACTTCGGAACTGGTTTCCTCATTCCTTTGTATTTTCCGCATTATGGGCTGAGACATTATTTGGAGCTGATAGGGTGGCGCATGTTCATGACATTAGGATCATTAGGATGTGTCGTCTGCTACAATGTCATTTGCTGTGAGTGAGTTACATCAGGATGTGCCTTCTAATTTTAGATCACAGAGACAGGTTCTTTTCTGTGGGAGCTGGCGCCATGCCACTTGGTCAAATGAGGTCCAGGTACAAGTGGACCTTTGTTTTTATTTTCTCTTACGTTGGCATAGGAGGTGGACAAACTTCCGTGAAAGAAGGGAATAGCAAAGAGTACTTGCAGTGCCTTGGTTTGTTGACGAGTGCTATCTTTCAGTAGGAGCAATTAAAAAACTGATTTTAATTAACCTGATTGCCAGACATTATGCACTATTTGTCAGGCTCACAATGCTCCTCATATCATTATTTGCAGCTTGGGTCAACTTTGCTTCCACTAGACGTACTTAATAACAGTGGCACTGGCGGGACAATTGCTGTACTACTTTCGATAACAACCGATTCATCATTGTGTGACACAATATGCTTAATCAGTTGTAACATTTATATTTATTTTTTTCTTGAATAATATCTGAATATCTGAAGATGGTGCACCAGTGTTTATGAGCGATTTCCTGCTGTTTCATGCCACTGCATACCCATACTAGCATTGACATTGCACTAGGTTGACCAACAATTGGTGCTGAAAATGAACACCTGAACACTAACAGATTGACAAACAGAGCATAGAAACATTTTCCTGCTACTTAATGTTGCGCTACTCTTATTTTATGAATGAAAAGCCTGGAACTAACCACCAAAACATGCATAGAAATCCTGCAAGCAAAAAGAAAATTGACAGGAAAGAATATTGGTGTTCGGACACTTGTTCAGCAAGCTAGATAATTTGAAAAATAGACGGGGAATTTCACACAATACTGAATTTTTGTGTGCGAGGCTGGGAAACTGGACCCAGTGGGCGACTCTGCCCTTCCACATTTTAAGAAAAGAAGCCGAGTCGTAGTCACCATGCAGCTTGTTATGCAGCGCATTTCTCAGTGTAGAAATGTAGAGATGAATTGGGCATTTGAATACTCATTTCTGACTTGAGTAATTGAATGCATGTCATTAGAGCACTTTATAGGTGAGGTGCCTGCCTGACACTGACTGAGACGATGCTTTGCTTTTTACATGCTTCTTTCTGCATTGTTTTGTTTGCGAACTCAGCAGCACAGGTGTATTTTTGTGCTCTGTCAGTGACAACATTTGCTTTAGGCTAAGTTACAGGAAACTGCCTTAATGCATTAAGAAGGCAGGGAGAAAAGAGAAAAAGCTGAGACACAATTGTCAACATAGATGGTGCTGGCAATTTTCTTAATGCTGGGGCCTTCAAGTACTTATGCTGTGATGAGAAAAAAAGGAAAGCAGGCAACGGGAATACACACTACGAAAAAGGAAATGTTTGTATGATGCCACCCATTATACTTGTATCCGCAGTCCTACCCTGTGGCCTCGCTCATGATCACAGTTGTCTCGCGACGTAAGCCCACCATTATTATTATTATTATTACTTGTATGCACTATAACTATGCACAGAAACGTAATGCAGGATGTTGCGTGGAAGATGAGGAATAGAATGGCCGTAGTTGCCTTTGTGCAGAAAAAACCCCAGTCATCATCATCAGATGAGGAGTACAAGATTCTGAGCACATTTTTGAATGTCCCGAGATGCTTCCAAAAACTGAATGTATCCCCAAGTATTTAATTGATAACTACGTAAAATGTGAGGCCATTTGCCCTGCATGGTATACATGTATATTTGGGGGGGGGGTTGTTTACTGAAATGGAAAAAACTGAACTACGTTTTTCCCAGAGGGTCATGGATTGGGCACATTGGGAGGAGACATGAAAATGCTCATAGTGTATGTGTGTTGCATTTGGCGCTGAGCAATATTTCTTGCCAGTGCAGCATTGTGAAATGAAACTTTGTGCACATTTTGTGTATTGGGAATTGTATCTTGGGCTCTGTGCCAAACAAAGGCCAGCCGTCTAGTCGTCATGTATCAAATAAATACAGATTGGGATGAGTGAAGATTGTGCTCGACTTTTGCAGTTGTCTATGGGTTGTAGAGAGCGTACATAAAATGTCTCATTTGCTTCATTTTATTGGTTTCTTTCGTTCTATATTAATGCCACAGTCAAGTATGATCTGATTGAAAATAGTACATTTCACAAAGATCTTGTGTTCATGCAGTAGAAGCACAAGACTTTTCCTATCATTACAAAGCCCCGGGTAAAAAAATGTTGGAAAATCATGTCGACTGCAATTAAATATTACCCGCGCGTACCGGCAACGGCTATATTTAAAAAGAACCAGCTGCAAAGTACCAGGTGAGGAACAGTGGTCTTGTTTTCATACTACACTGTTTATGTTTTCGACTCTAACTCTAACATTGAAGCAATTGACAGTGCTCTTTATTGATGAATTGATCCAGCTTTTCATGGTTAAAATTCCAAGTCAGCCATCAGAAGCTTATTGTTTGACCCATGAGCCACCTTGACTTCTGGCCCCATGATCCAAGTGCAAACATCTGCAATAGTTGGCCATGATAGCTGCAGGACTCAAGCTCACATCTTGTACCTTGCGAGTGCGGGGCTCTACCAATCGAGTTAAGCTAGCTTGCCTCCCTGGTCACTTTGGGGAACAATATGTCCCTCAAAAATCCAACAATAAATGAACCTAAGGACTGTAAAAACATGCATGTATTGTGGTCATTTAAAAAAATGTTGAATCATTCTACCCGCTTCCATTCAGATGAGGAACACTTTGGACTTGTGTGCTCAATGAGCATGTCATAGTTCAATGAAAGTATGCTCCTTATTTCCATTGTTTCGTGCATTTTGTGCAATGCCAATTTTATGTTCTTATTTCAACGAAGTGAACCTGTATTTGATGTACGGAGCCCTTGAGCCGTCTGTTTAATCCTATCAGCGATACATTTCCCTCAGGCATCTCAGCGAGTCACAGAAATTAGCTTCGGACATGCTCTCATTTCGTCTGCATCCTTATCCGGTTACTTCTCAGTAATATACACAATAGTATACACAGAGTATAATGCATGGTTAAATGTGTACGAGGTACGCGTACACATGAATGCACTTCGGTACTACCTGACGGTGTATTGTGGCAGCGGTTCATGTTTTGAATCAATGCTGCAGTCTACTTTTGCATGTTTAAATTGAAATAAGCGAACAGAGAGGAAAAGCTGGTGCCTCTATCTTCAACGTTTATTGATAATAGCAATCCACCTATTGTCGAGTGGCAAAAGAGGAAATTCCATTTCTTGTGCGTGATGTTATCTCCGACCTTCTATCGGAGCTGTAGTGAACGTTGAACCAACACGCAGACTTCAATCCAGACAGGAGCAAACGCTATGCACGGTCTTTCTTCACGACAAAGTCATGGTTTCGTGCCAGAAACCCGTTACGAAACCACCTTGTGGTTACTTGGCAAGTTACTCAGCAGCTACTACGCAATCGTCGTCGTTTTGCATCGCAGCTTCGCATAAGCTAATGTGCTAACTGCAAAATGTAAACATCGGAGCTGCTGGCCGATAAAACGTTGTCTTTCTAGGAAGACGACGAAAACACGAAGGTCGTGCAAGCTCGGGCATCACAATATGGTGGAGCGTCACGTGATCGACCTTGTGCCAATCGCGCGTGCCACGGGACGGAGCTCGCTCCAATCAGAATCCCGAGCTGAGAGAGGGCGACAGTCGGAGCGACCCAGCTGTTCTAAGATGGCTGCTGCTACGGAAGGTTTGTGATCGTCGGCTGGTTAGCTTGAGTTGCGTTGCGACATCTGCGCAGCCTTTAGTTTCATAGGTAGTAAGTGATTAGCGAAAATCAATTGTCGTAATGTGGATTACAGGTAAGCCCGACCCGGCTTTCCAAAAGGACATGATGTTCACCGAGCTCTTCAATGAGTGTCGATCGGCAGCTCCAGGTGCTCGGCTGTCATATCCGATTCGCAACAAACTGGAGCGCATCTCGCACGAAGAACGTAAGGAGATCGTCTCTCGCGTACAGGAAGGTTGTGCACCTCTTTTTATCGCCTGCAAAAAGGGCAACCTGGAAATAGTGGAGTACTTAGTGACCAGGTGCAGCTCGGACATGGAACAGCGAGGAATCTACGAAGTACCCGAAGATCGCTCGATCCACTACGTGACACCCCTGTGGTGCGCCGCCGTAGCTGGAAAGCTGAACGTCGTCCAATTTCTTGTCAGCCGTGGAGCGAACGTCAACAGTGTGTCTGACACTGGATCCACTCCCGTGCGCTCGGCCTGCTTCATGACCCACAATGATATAGTTTCCTACTTGATCCAACAAGGTGCAGACATCCTTAGGCCGAATTACAATGGTGGAACTTGTCTTATCAACTCCGTTCAAAGTGCTCCTTTATGCCAGTACTTGCTCAACTGCGGGGCCGACGTTAACGCGCAGGATGTGCAATTCAAGACTGCGCTCCACTACGCCATCCAAGAGCATCGTTTCGACACAACACAACTACTTATAGAGTACGACGCTAACCCTTACCTGCGCAGCCGCTACGGAGATGACGCCCTACAAACTGCATGTCTCAAGTGTTCCAAGGAAATTTTTGAGTACCTGGTCAATAACTTGGATTATTCAGCAGCAAGGATAGCAGATGCTTACGAACTCATAGGAACCACCTTCTTGGATGAGCATCATGACTTGCCAGCTACTCTGCAGTGCTGGAGGAAGGCACTCCAATTGCGTACAACGTACAGTGCACCCAAAACTAACCCAACAGGCCCGTTTCGAAAGGCCTATCATCAAGCGCACATGAATGCACAAGAATTCAGGACACTGGAGGAGCTGAACATCATGGCTGTTGACATGGATGCCATACGTACCCAATCCCTTCTGATATGTGAACGCATTTTAGGCCCCTTCCACAAGGATACCATCTACCGCCTCATGTTTCGTGGCGCGGCATATGCAGACAATCTTCAATACCAACGGTGCATTGACCTATGGAAGTATGCCGTTGAACTGCGCATCATCAAAGACTCTGTGCTGCACGCAGAATCGGCCGTGGCCGCCATGGCCCTCGTCCGTCTCTGCCTAGACATGTACGAAAAGCACAAGGCGGGCGTCATGCGTGAGAAACTCGAGATTCAGGACGTCACCGACATCGTTACACTTCTTGTAGAGCAGCTGGCAGAGGCCATGGACGTCCTCGTCATCCGCCCAGTTTCCAAGCGACAGCAAGACAACTTTGACAAAATCCTCAAGGTTGTGACTCACCTCTTCTATCTGCTCAATGTCCTGCCCAAGGATGAAGCTCAGGAGAGTGGCATGCGGAGGCTGATTGCACGCGCTCTGGCCCAAGAGCCACGGAGTTCGGGTGGCGACTCCCTCTTGCACTTAGTCGTCAGCAAGACCAACGTCCTCAAGCAAACCAACTTCATCGAGGACACGCGTCATCCACTGTTTCCCGACGAGAAAGTTGCTCGTCTCCTGCTTGAGTGTGGGGCCAACATAGAAGCCACCAACCATCTGTTGAGTACTCCTTTGCACGTTGCATCCCTTCGCAACAACTACCTTCCGGCTGTGGTCCAGGTCTTGCTGGAACATGGGGCGCACGCCGATCGTCGCAACAGTCATGGCAATCAGCCCCACCGTATGCTCCAGGGGATCCCAGAGTGTGGCTTCAACCCCCTGCATTATGTTACTCTACGCTGTCTGGCTGCCAGGAAGATCATGGAACGGCGCATCCCGTACGCAGGCGAGGTGCCCCAGTCGCTTGAGGCCTTCATCCAGCTTCACTAACCCCATCGGGTTGTACAGAAAAGACTCTTTTTTTTTTTTAAGTGTGACTCGTCGTTTCTTTCTTTGTATCTAGGATCTGATGCAAGTTCTTTGTGTGTGAGTTTGCAATTTTTTTTATGCTAGCTTTTTATTGGCTCGACACTTTCGTTTTGCATTACACCAGTTTCTTTGGGTGCAGACGAAATAAATGGCTTTGTGTTTTGTGACAACGTACATGCAGAATGTATTTTTTTTGTTTGTGTGACTTTGTTCTTAGTCTATTTTAAGTGCAGGTTGTAATGAAATTTTGAAACCTAATGCTGGTAATGACGCTTCCATTGAGGTGCAACTGTGGCAACATTTTTATTGCAGATTCCTACTTTGAACTTTTGCTACGAGCTGTAATGAGAATTGAGAGGTCACAAATAAAGAAAATAAACCTTTCTTGTGCCATACGTGTATTTGTAAAATTGACTTATTTATGCTGGTCTACACAGTTCCCAATGTTTCCACGATGCTGGTTTTGCTCAACACACTGCACGTACAGAACCTTTTTGGGAAAAAGATTGCTCAGCAGGGTAAGCACGTGAAGCCCCCTCCATGACAAAAGCATTGTGGTGCGAGCTGCATTGAAAGTTTTTGTTAATGCAGCTGTAAAAGTGATTGTGTGAACTAGGTTGTCGTCATGCGCTACACAAGGATGTGTCTGTCGTTTGAGGCAATCGCTCGCGTACAAACAGATAAGCCTGGAGAGCCCTCAAGCCAAGTTATTGCTCGATACAGCAGTGTGAACGGATACATTTTAGATGGCTGCTCAAACACTAGCTAAAATATACGCATTTGAATTACATTTGAAGCTTTCTTATAACAGCAGTACAGGTAGAACAAAGCTGAGCAACATATTTCCTCTAATCTGTGTTGCCTGGCAAAGAGGCCAAGACGAAGAATGTGCATTCTTTGGCAGAGCCTTTTTCTTTTGCTCCAGCAATGAAAGTTCTCTCATGACAAACAAAGCCCGGTACTGTTTCATTGCAGTTTTATTTCCTGTAGGCGGTTGCATGTGATTTAGAAGCCTATACGTTGTAACCAAACTACAGCGTTGAACAGAAAGTGACGTACAGCTGGAGTGCTCTAAACTCTAACCTCTTGGCTTCGTTCTCCTGTGTCAGGAACAGAGCTAGTGAAAATTTTAAGACGACCTCTCCAGTAAGCGAAGACCACTCACTCAGGCAAATCATGAAGTTTCATAAATCTTTACATTGGCATCCATATTGTTCACCAGTGTACATGCCTTTTGGTCAAATTTCGAGAGCAATTATGTACAGGGCATGGGCTTGTCAGTTGGGATAGCTCATTGATTAGGTGACCCTCATCCAGTTAATACGTCAGGGACAATGTGTGATACCTCTGTTTTTATAATCTACTCAAGTTGCTCTGTTTAAATTACTTCCTGTAGCAGCTAAATATCTCTCTGACGGATGTTTTCTCATTAATACATAATAAGAACAAGGTATAAGTGACACATAGTAGACGCGCAACTGGTGTATTCCTTGCTAATAATTAGGAATACGTGGCCACATGACCCTCGCGGCCGCAAGCTACGCACGTCGCCTGAGTCCCTTACGGGCGTTTGTTTCAACATCATCCTTCTGACATTTCAGCGTGAAGACCAATTTCTGTGCCTGTACAATCACGCACGTAGGGCCAATATATTGTACGACGTTCACTCCTTCCCCCCCACATCGATGACAAGTGGAATCGCCCACCAGCGCTGTTTTGGCGTTTTTGTGCGTGCCGTGTGCCGGTAGTTTGTCGTTTGTCCTTGAGTTAAAGCCCGTACGCTCATATATGCAATAGAGGTATATAGTAGTATCGCCTGTGCAAAGCTAAGCTTGCCGTTGAGGCACGTGTCCTAGACTGTATAGCGTTCCTCGCTGTTAGTTTCCGAATCCAACAGGAACGCAAGCACCGCCCGTGAAATGGGTGAGTCTTTTTTTAATCCATTAAGCCTAAATCTCGCTTAAGCAGGTCTGACTCATACCGGATATTCGTGACATTCTCTTGTTTATTTTTATCTAATAAAGCTTCCCATATGGAAAGAATGCGCCTTATTTTGCTTGTCGCTATGAGTCGAGCCAAATGTTATCAGTTTCAATTACGTTGATTCCGGCAACGCCTACACCCTTGTCTGTATCAATTCATTATTTAACCCTTGGTACACGCTTTCCGCCCAATTACTCTATCTATTTAAGTCTGGTCGATGTCGTGGTTAATACTCAACTGTTTTCTCGCAAAACTTCTTGTGGGACGGCAACGTGGCATCTGCGATCAGGAAACTGGATCAGGGCCTCGAATGGATTCAGTGCATTCTGGGCGTTGTTTGTTCGTTGTACAAACGAGGTTGTTTTAGTCGTCGTGTACGTTGAGACAATCGAGCTGAGCACAGCGCTCGAAATACCCTGCCATTAACTTAAAGGTCGACAGTGAAGGTGTACTGGGAACACTGCAACATGTTTGTAACAGAAAGCTCCGTCACTCAAGACATTTTGTTATTGCATCGTTATTTTTATTTCCAGGAAAAGTTCACTGCGAGCTGTGCAAAAAGAAATGCACAGGGAACGCCCTGCGGGTTCAAGACCGTTACTTTCATATTGAATGCTTCACCTGTGCAGGTATGCAGTACAGAGAATCCATCTGTCCTTGTTTTTGTCTAGTCCATTTATCGGTACTTCCTCGTATTTCGTGGCTCAGTTGTAGAAACTCCACAGTACCTTCTCATAAAGCGGGCAGTTACCCTGCCGAGTATGATTTCATGGTTTGACCCTAGGGCTCAGGCAGTGACTGACTGTGGCAATATCACTGCATGGTACTTACAAAAATGAGTACTTGGGTTCTCATACGTGCAAGATGCCCTCTCCTAGTTTTGCAGAGAGCATGTTGGACGTCATGATTAGTATGCATCTCAATATGATGGCGGATGCAGTCCCCTTCCTGAAGAAAGTTTTTAAGCAAGTCAGTAGTTGTGGTACATTCTGTGGGACACTGTGACTACTAGTCAGCTGGAGGCACAAAGAATGGATGCATGCCTAGTTTGCATCCACTCACTGACTTCATGCTTGAAATTTGAGTACCTGGGTGCAATTATGCAAAGTGCATTGTAATCTATAATCGGTAAGCGGTAGTTACTTTCACAAAATATGCAAGAGGCCAGTTTCTGACAAAGTTTTGGCAGCGGTGACCATGTCATCTCTGTGCACCATTGTTTACATATGGCTGCCTTCACATTCATTCCAGGATGCTTTTTGCCCTTCTGTATACACTGTTGCTAAGAACCCACAGTATTTCCGGTAGCAGACAGCAGACCCATTGACGAGGATAAGCATTTAACTATATTTTTCATGGGGAAGTTACCTTTTTCTGTTTGTGTTGTCTCTGTAGCTTGAAAACTTTTTCCTCTTAGAGGTATTTCCTAATGATAATTCGTGGGTTTACGTCGCGAGACAACTATGATCATGAGCGACGCCACAGGGTAGGACTGCGGATAATTTAGACCACCTGGGGATCCTTTGACGTGCGCCGGAAATCTCCGAAACACGGTGCCAGTAACGTTGTTTACCTCCCCCACATTGCTACCGTTCCCGGCCAGGATCGAACCCACAAACTTGAGCACAGAAGCCTGACACGTTACCACTGCGCTGCCAAGGGAGGCAGAAGTATTTCCTGTTTCATCTCTGGTACCAGTGTAAAACATTGCAACATCTGCACCGGTACCAGAGGTGGCTGCTGTCGGAGGCGCTGTGCAATCTCAGTAGCAGTGTAGACAGAAGGGCGGAAAGCATGCTGGGACGAGTGTAAGGAGTGCGGAGATGGCCATATGTAAACTGTGGGCACACACAGGTGACATGGTCGCTATTGCAGAAAGTGGCCGTCGCATACTGCTTACAGATTGTGCCGTAAATTTTTGTAAACATGGTGTGAGTGCCTCCTTACTTGTGCATTTGGTTTTAAATGTATACAGTTCAAGTGGGTCATGTCATCAATGGCAGATGCTTTTAGTGCATGTGGATCTCTTAATCTGCCTCACTATTTGTGTTCTACGAGGGTTCTGAAGACCCATTTGTGGAAAAGAACATGCCATTTTGCTGTCTGTAATGGAAAGTGCACTTAAGAGGTGTAGCAAGCAGTTGGGTTGAACCTGCCGCATAGAAAACAAGCTCTTGGTGGGAATATCAGTGAATCCTGAAGCTGCATTGTTGTACTGTTTTGAACACGTCAAGAAAGTTAGTGCAAACAGGTTGCATTGAAAGTGTCGTGTTATTACTGGAGGTATTACTTCTATTTATTGGTGTGCCATTGTTGAATGTTTTTGCAGTATGCAGCAATTCGTTGGCGCAAGGGGGATTTTTCTTGAAGGATGGCAAGTACTACTGCACAGGAGACTACCAGAAGATGTTCGGCACCAAGTGTGCAGGCTGCGGGGAGTTTGTTGAAGGCGAGGTTGTCACTGCCTTAGGCAATACCTACCACCAAAAGTGCTTTGTCTGCGCACGCTGCCGGTAAGGAAGCCAAAGCTCCCTGTGCACACAGGAAGGTGTCTTCCTTTTTGTTTTTCAGGCAGCAGTTTCCTACGGGAGAGAAAGTAACTTACACAGGAAACGAGTGCCTTTGTTCCAAATGCATCCAGATTCCAGTGGTGACTGCAGAAGCTCACGACGAGCTGCCTCTGAACGGTTCCATCAGTAAGCCTCACGAAAGTTCTTTTCAACATTTGAGTACTGTGATTCTGGCATTCAAGCTGTGTGGTCAACATATCTTGGCATGGAAAAGGACTTGGAATGGCTATCAGAAGGATGCACGTTAAAATCTCATTGGTGTTTGCTTCTTTGCTTGCCTCATCTGCCATCAGGTTGCATGCAGGACTATGGAGCCAATTTCCAACTAAGTTTACAGGCCCATAAAACAGTGATATGAGAAATTGTATTAAAGTCGAGACCGTTAATAACGATTCTGACGGGAGCCGTGAATCCGATCGCTATATATCGGAATATCGTTGTATGCGAGGCAGTATAAATTAATTACACACAAGTGCAGCAGTTTAGTGTAAACAGGAGAAAAACATGTTTTTATTTAAAAAATGGCGATAGTTTCGACTGCGTCAGGTTTCGTAAAGAAGCCACGCACACACTTTTCCCACTTGTCAAGCGAGAGGATAAACTCTGCGTCCAAACCACGTCACGAAATAAACTGCTTAAGTTTCGTTATGGCGGCCACTGGGCGTTGCACGCGGACAGGTTCATTGTCGTCGAAGTCAACGTCGCGTTCGGGGTTCGCTTCTTCGGAGTGGTTGTCTTCCTCACGGACTTCATTCACGAGCTGTTGCTCCGGTATTTCCTCGCACGACACCGTGCAGTCGTCTGCAAACGAAAAGTCCTGGAGGTTGCTTTTGGTAACTCCAGTTGGCCCCAATCTGCCTCCAGCTCCTCAGCCATGTTTGTCTCGTCGCTACCGCTTGTGCTGTTGTCGAGAGCTAAAATGCCCGCTTTTTCAAAACAGTCCTGTATCATTGACTGCGTAACTTCATTCCACGCGTAATACATCATCTGTACGGCCATGGCCAGAGCGATTTTCAATCCTTGTGGATCAGATGTATATGGGTTGGGTCTCATGTTTACAAGTCGCTGCCCAATTACACGGCGTTTGTAGCGAACTTTAAATTTTGCTATGATCCCCATGTCCACTGGTTGGACCTTTGCCGTACAGTTTAGTGGCAGGTACAGCAACTCGACGTTGTTGAGCCTTAGGTTTACTCGGTATGCGCTGCAGTTGTCCAGCACCAGCAATATCTTCCGCCCCTTCGCCTAGTCTAGCTCTACGAGCCATTCCGCAAACAAAACTTGTTTCATTCATGCTTCACTGTTGCTCCTGTAGCAAACCGGCAACGTATAAAGGCTTCAAAAACATCGTGGTTTTGCAGACTTCCAATTTGCTGACGAACAAGATCACTGCCATCCATATTGCAGCAAAGCAGCACATTCACCCTCACTTTACTGTGCCTTCCACCAGCACGTCTTGTTTTTCATGGCATGAGTATGCGATGGCAGCAGTTGAAAAAACAAGGCGGATTTGTCCGCATTGTATATGTTGCACCTGCTGTAGGAGGAGGTCTTAGGAGGAGGAGTAGCGTTCGCGTCCAGCCATTCTTCAACCTTGTCACTGTCCACTGAGGCTGCTTCGCCGTTGATCCTTCTGAATTTAATGGAGTGGCGTTGCTTGAAGCATTGCAACCATCCGTTGCTCGGGTTAAAGTTGTCATGCTCCATTATGCACGTAAGTTGCTTCGCTTTTGCAAGCAAAGCAGCTCCACTTAATGGAAGGCGCCGCCCACGAACCTCCAGGAACCAATTATATAGAGGCGTTTCAACATCGGGCAGTGCAGCAGTACGCAGTCGCTTACGTTTACCTGAGTGGGCATCGGCGATTGAACTGGCACGAAACTTGCTGTCATTTTTGGTGATGTTGTGCGCAGGCTGGATTGACGTGGACAGGATTGGAGTCAGGAATGAGGTCGGAGGGGTGCTGCGAGAGAGCGATGCGAAGGTCAAGCAGAGGCATTCATCCTTTAAGCCTTTTCACCCAATCACTGATAACGCATTTGAAATGAAAGGTCCTTAATAGCTTTGGTTAATCTTTGCTGTTATGCAGTGAGCTCTTCAGCTCAAGGGTTTTAGAGATAATTGTAGGAAGTGTATCTTACCGGCTACCAGCATTTTTCCGATCGTTATAAAGGAGTATCCTGGTCGCTCGGAGATCGTTGTAGTGAAATGTGATTCATACATATTTCTATGGACGGACTGACTGGAATCTGATATCCGATTGTACTATCGGAATTATCGTTAAAACGAGCGCCATTATAAACTGTCTCGACTGTACCTCGATCTAACAAAGTTGAGGGGAATTGCGAATTTTTTGTTAGGAGTTCCTAAAGTTGGGAGACAGAATCATTGGAGGAATAACATATTTATTCACACCCTGTTAAAAAACTTTGCTTGAGTGGCATTAAGTAAAAAACGATCCAGGAGATCTATGTTGTCCTGAACTTGGCTTACGGACGAAACGGTACTTGTGTGATACATAGGTAATATTTCTGCCCTGTCTTGGAGAGGGTGCAATTTTTGCTTTTACTTTGGGGGCTCCATCCTCGCAGTGATGTGCACCACACAAACTGTAAAATTGTACTACACAAACTGTAAAACTGTACTACACAAGCGGACGAAATGACATGTTGCGGTATAAAAGTACAATGTCAGGATGGAATTGGCTCATTAGGACGCATGGCATAGAGGCACTCTAATGAGCTCATTGAACATTGGCGCTGATGATTGTAGAATGACATGAAGGCTCTGAACGTTGACTCAGCCAGTGTGCTATGCTGTAAATTCACGAAAACTGTGTTTTCGCTATGTCATGGCGTCATTGCTAATAAACTTGCACTAAACATTTCGGAATGCCCAGGCATTGAGCATTTTTTTTTTTTTGCATTCATGCCCTCTTCGAATCCTTCATTAAATCAAGAGTTATGTGGTACTTACCTGGTCCTTTTGGGTCTATAAATGTACAGTAAACTCCTCTTAAGATTTTCTTAAACTCGTCAAAGAGACCCAGGAAATCAGTTCAACTGATCTGAAGTTCAGCCAAATCAGTCAGGAAGAGAAATAGCCAAAATATTATGCCTGTGAAGCCTGAATTGCTAAGAAGCTAAAAGCAAATAAAAACCTTATCATATACTCTAAAAACCCATTATATCAACCTGTGTTATATAACCTGAGTTTTACAGTGCACTCTACACACCACTGCTATGGCTATTGCTATGCTAAACTATGGCTGCCTGAGGCTATTGAGCCTTTAAGGATAGAGGTAGGTAGGTGTCTAAGAAACCAGGTCTTCCACAGAATTAGGGGAACTTTTCAGATGTTTGTGATGGACTTTTTTGGGACCATTACCTTTCCCCTGCTTTCAGTTTGGGCCCACACGATGTACACAGGACTTGAAACTGAGCCCGATGGAGTGGCTCATTTGTTTCCTACTTATTTTTTTCTAGTTTGGTTCAATGGTTGAACGTCAATAAATGTTCTCTGCTCGAGACCTAGCAGCAAAATTGTAGCTAGGACTTGCCAACATATCGCCATGGTCACAGAGAAAAAAAAACAATGTTACATGGACGGAACTCGCAAAAGCTTTATTTTCCGAAGGTTCATTCCCAATGGAGGACGAACTTAATGCGCCCAATGGCCCTAGGCCTACCTAGTGTCAAGTGCATGTGCCAGAATGTACCAAAAAATGCGGGAGCGCTATAGATGAGGCACTATGATACTTACCGAAAGGGACCGACCGAGGTGGTTCTTGTTGAGTTGTTTTTTTTGTACACGTGTTCTATATGAAATCAATCACATGCCTCTGTTCAGTTCAGCTTATCCATAAATTCGACGTAAATGGGTTTGGCTTAAGGGGCGTACGCCGTGTGTATTCTGATGGGAAATCACAATTTCTTCGAGCAGTTCAGAAGATGAGGTTTCATTAGACTGAGGTTTATCTATACACTGTTGAGTTTCATGGTTCAATCTGACTTCATTCCAGGTTCTAATTTTTAAATTTTATATTAATACGCACCCTTGCCTATTCTTCTGTGAAAATTTTAGTAAAGCAGAAAATTGTGAATGTGCTATCCCTTGAAGCAACTTAGTTGAATGTCTAGTTAAGTCAACAGGCTTAAGTGGCAGTTCACTGGTATCGACATTGGGGATTTAAGAGCACCATGCTCTGAGCATAGCTGCTGCATAAATGAATATGTAATTAAGCTTCATTTTGTCTCATTAAGGCTTAACCCTGTTAGTTATGTTCCCTTTTCGTCGTGATTTGACAATATACAAGTTGCATTGCGTTTGTTGGGTGGGGAAAA